>CAXKVX010000279.1:0-214441 GCA_964058865.1 Eleocharis quinqueflora | reverse complement strand
ACAAATAGCAATAATTAGAGTTAGTGTGTTATTTTTTCTATTTTGCTAACCCAACTATAAGATTGGATTAGTGAAGTTAGCACGCAGAAAATTAGCTAAATTATTTTATTGTTGTTGTTGTTGTTATATCAAATAATTTCTCATGTTTGTTGATTTTCAAAACAATTTTGAATTTTACCATTTTATTGTGTTGTAAAAATATTGTAGGGTTATTTGTGCAAAATACAAAAGAAACACAAGAACGAATCAAGAAAGAGCAAAAAGCAGGATTTGATGACCAAGATTAGAGCAGAAGAGAACTTAAAGTTAATTACAACTTAGCTTGTTTAAAATTGGAATTAAATAGAACAATTAAAACACATAACTTCATTCTACATTATAACAATAGTTTTGACGTTATAACGCTAGATTGTGCAAAACTCAGATCAGCCAAAACAAAAAAAGTCTATTGAGCTCTATTCAGTTAGCCAAAACAAAATAAGTAACAAGCAACAAAGAGCAATTAAATAGCAAGTAGGTCCAAAGAAAAAATATAGCAAATTAAACATGCAAATATTCAAGTACTTAACCCTAATCATACAACATAAGAGAGTTCTCAACGATAAATAACGAAAAAACACAAGGAAATAATGCTAGATCGCTCATTTGTCATTGTCGCCACCAGCTTCGTCATCGTTTTCTTCATCTCCTTGATCATCATGCGCACCTTCTTCATTGGCTTGGCCCGAAGGTGGAATGGTTGGTGGAGTGGGCTATTGATCATCTTCAAATCCATCATTTTCATAGTAACAGGATGTTAGGTCGAGATGTAAAGCATACAAGATGGAGAATTGACCTTTTGCTCAAGTGCTAAACTCATGTTGATTGGACTCAATCGATCGCACTTGGTATTGATCTCATTGCAAGTACACGAAAATCATTCAAAGCCGTGAAGACGACTTGTTGAAAAGCATCAGAGGAATAAGAGGAAGGCATGATTAAAAACGCCTTGAAAAGCGCGAAAGTGGTAAAGACAGAAGTTTAAAGGACACAGAAGATGCATATGCTCGGGTTAACTATACATTTGGGAGATGGACAATAGAACAAGTATATACTCAGGAAAATAGTATCCAAAGACTCGGCTTTGCAGCAGCAATGTTCGAATGAAACGGTAATCATGATTTTAAGTTACCATTTTTCTATCACATCCTTCCCTCGGTACTTCGAAGGATACTTGCCTTTCCAACCACTACAACCATACCCTCACACCCTTCTTGTTTCTCTTCCTCCAATGATATCGACAATTTCAATCTCGATCCACTCTGCAACACACCTGAGAACATTAACTCCCTTTGAAGAACACATATGGCGCAAAAGGTGTGCTCTTGAACAACAGGTGCAACAAACCCCTCTCTTCCCGAATGACTCGCTATATGACGGCCTCCTAATCCCTAGTCTCTACTCTACAACAATCATCCCGACAACCAACATTTCCAACTTGGATACTTTTGGCTCAGCTCGATCCACATTTACCGACTCCCGAGCCTTCATCATAGGATTCAGAGAACGCATGCGACTTATGAGATATGCTGACTCTTACCGATATGCCTAAAAGGACCGGCATGGGATTGGTACTCATCCCTACCCCTACGATTCATAGCCAACTTGGACCAATTGGCCGGATCTTTCCTTGCTCGTTTCAGCGGTATAAAAAAATCAGAAAGAACCTATGATAAATCATGTTGGCTATTTTTAAATTTGTTTTTGTTTTAGTTTATGTTGTGTGGGATCAGAGACCTGAGACTTACACGTCATTGCCGTGGCTCTCGCTACTCGAGTCATGTCGTCATCTCCCTTATTTATACCTTTCTCGGTACTTTATTATTTAGAAGACTAATAAATTAATTATTTATGATCGTTTATTCAATTTGGATCGAGTCCCTTTTTATTTAAATCCGAAACCCACTTAATAGCCCACAATTCGAAAAGTCAAAGTCCAAAAAGAATAAAACCCCAATAGTTAATTTATTATTTTTTTATTAAGGGTCCTGTAAGGATCTATTGTGCTTTAAAGGCCCAATTACATTATTTATTTCAACATTTAGATTTTAACTCAATTTATGTCAAATTTAATTAGATCTCTAAAACACTTCTATTTAAAAACTTAAATTACTTGGTAGAAAAATGTGATTATAGACCTACAATGCGTTGGCTTCGGTCTAATCTTAGAGAAAGATACCAGCTGAAAGGTTGAAGCTAAATCAGCACTGAGTAATTTATAATTACTCACGTTTCTACGGTGGTTGTGGGGTTCAAATGAGAAGCCTCAGAGCTTTTGACAAGGGCGCATGGGATGAAGATCACAAGCATTCGCTTTTGACTTCTTTAATTTCTTTTATTTTATTCAGTTTCACAGTTAGAGTATATAGATGAATGATCGCTGATATATCAGCGGGACCATTCTCGTTTTCTTTATTTCTTTATTCCGCTTCCGCTACTCTGATACATTTTTTATATATGTACTTGGAACGTTTGTGATCAATTAGAATTATACTTTGTTATGTGTTGTATCACTAATTAGTTTACTATTATTGTTTATTGTGTTTAGTCCCAAAGCCTTTCAGATGCATATCTTTGTGCACACGTGACGGGAATTGTCACTCGCGACATGTTTGTTGTTTTTGAAGTGTGACAATTATTCATTTGATCATCATTATCATCATCATTCACAAAGATTATCATCATCATTCACATAGATTGTTCAATTTTATTATTCATGTAATGTGAAAAGGTGTGGCAATTTGATTTGATCGAGTTAGGTCAGTCAACTTGGTTACATGTCGGATTTTGACTCATTGAATGTTAGATTTCTTCAGATTTAAGTGTCGATTGACTAAATTAGATCGAGTTTCGCAGCATCAAACGTCATTTTTTTTATTTCAGGTCAGAGTTAGATTTCAGGTTTCCAGTAATATACAGTTTTTTAAGTTTTGATCAGTTTTCAAGTTATTTTGTTGTCGATTTTGTGTGTGTTTCAGTTCGAGTGGCGCATGATCGAATCAGACTTCGAGTTGTTTAGTGTCGACAATTTTCGAATTTCAGATCTTTTGAATTTTGAATTTGTCTCACATGAATTTTTTCTTCAATGTTTTCAAAACATCCGAGTTGATTATTGAACATTCATTCAAACTAAATTGGATTATTTTTAGGCCTTATATATTCAAAATATTTAGAATTGAAGGGGCAATTCGTCATTGAACCAGGTTGGTACTTGGTGGGATTGTGTTTCGTGTCATTTGGTATGGCACGACTCAGATTACGATTCGTCTTCAGTCGAGTCAGATATAATTTGGGTCTTTTTGTGTCTTGTTCAGTTTTTAGTTCGAGTTAGGTCGAATTTCATATTATTTGATATCGCGTTAACTTAAATTTTGCGTCATCTTTAATAAAGTTGGGTCAGATTTCAAGTTATTCAAATGTCGCATCTACAATGAATTTTGAGTCATTCTATACTAGGCATGACATCGAATTTCGAATAATTCGATGTCATGCCAGCTCAAGTTGAATCATCTCAGGTAGGAATTCGAGTCAATCTAATTTTATGAAAATGTCGATTCCGATCATTCTAAGTCCAAAATGATTGGACGATATTTTCGAGTCAAGTCGGATTTTGACCTGCTCTCAGAGGTGGATCTAATTGGTCCCCAAAGAGAGCTAAGCTGCCCTCTATGATTTAAAAATTGCATTTGTTTTAGTTGAACCTCATGAAACTTGTCTCTTAGCAATACTAATTTGCATGCTTTTTCTATATAAAAATGAATTATATTATATAATACTTTCTATTTAGTTCTCTTATATCAATTTTCTGACTCTGTCATGCCTGCTCTAGTTGTTGCTATTTGCATTGTGTGGTTTATATTATAATTTACAGTAAATAAATTCGGCGGAACTCTATGTAAGGTAGGAGTTAAATTACTAAAAGGACCACGACGATAAATTTAAGCAAGGATTGGCAGTCTACCTACCTAGAACTCTAGAAGGAACCAGAATACAGTACAATTTTGATTGCACTGGTTATGGCAACAATAGATTATTATTATGGTAGCCTCTATTAGGTTGTGCTTAATTAATGCTTTAATTTATCAACTTAATTACATTGCATAAATGTACATCATCCCTATCTTTTCCCATAAAATATAAATAAACTATAGGTGGACCCATCTGCACTTAATTTTGAACTTGCTCTTATGTTAGGTATGCAATAACCAACATACTCCTGTGTCAAGAATTAATTGAGTGGTTCCAGGAAGCTAAGGATCAGCTAATTAGTGGGTTACAATTACAACGTATAGTAATGATACAGTGCCAATAAATATTAGAGAATTTTTTTTTATTCTCTTATCTTCCGTCCTCCACTTGCATTCTTCATTTTTTCTTTTTTATCTTATTTTTATTTTACTCTATTTTATTAATATTTTGTTCTATCACAATTACATATCTCTTCTTTCTTTCTTCGTTCTTTCTCTTTTCTATTTCTCTTCGACGAGAGATTGTTAGAAACTAAGAGAAAAATATAAAAAATGACGGTCGTTAGAGATGAATATGATGTTTGAAGTGACAACATATCTAAGAACGAAGAAGTGTGACAGATTTGAGAACAAACATGAAACGCGACGAACGACGAATGCAAAAGTAGTGTGAGACATGTTTCCTCCATGAGATCTTGAGACTGCCTCTGACTTTCTTCGTATACATCATAGTTGTTTTTTCACAAAGGAAAGAAAGAGAAGAAGAAAGATGAAAAATATAAACGTGTATGATGAAGGACGTGGTGTGTGTCTATCAAATAATATTTATACTTTCCTAATCCCACTTTTACGTCGCACCAAACGACGGTCTATTGTAGATCAGGGTCGAACCACAAGGACGGTGAACCACTTCAAACCAGACTCTAAGTTCAATTCTAGGTTTCTCAAACAAACAAGTAACTCTTTTTGGTGTTTTGGTATAAATTGGGGGGGGGGGGGGGTTTGCAATCAAGTTTGGTATCAAACAATCAAGTATTAAGTAAACAGTAAGTAATTAAAGCAATAAAACAGTAGCAAACAAGTAAACAACTCAAATAATCAATAGGATAAGGGTTCCTAGGGTTTAGGATTAAATTGACTTCAGGATTGGGTTCCTGCGGCTTGTAAGGGGTTACCTGCGGGTCTGTAAGACCACCTACAGGGCCGCAAGTCTTATCTGCAGGGGCGCAGGGACCTCTGATGCGTTTTGTTAGGTGCTGTGATTGGTGGTTTGACACACAGGACTAACTTAAACTCCCTCAACTCTCGTTTGTTGGTTGTTTAACAGATCAAGCAAGTCAAATACACCTTTAAGTCTCTCTCGAGTACTTAAAACCAATTGAACGCATTCTAAGGTTAGTTCAACCTCTCGGTTGAACACGAGATTCCCTCTCGGGCTGTCTCGGACTCAAATAAATCAACCCTAACAGTTCCAATATTCAGTTGATAGTTACATAATATTAAAACCACACTAGGTTTGGCCTTCACCTACGGGTAACCAAGCAACAAGCAAGCAAACAGAGGAAAAGACAATTATCAAGCAGTTCAATATGAAAATCACAACAAATAACTCAGTTAAAACATCAATCCATCCATACAATCATTATCCTACCCTAAGAACTAGATAAACTACTCACGACTCATGTTCATACAACAAGATAACAGATAAAACAGAGAGTTCATGAGTAAAAGAACAGATAAAACCCTTAACACTTCGTTCTCCACTGCAAGGTATGCTTCCCGGCCTTGAATCTCTCCTAAGGCGTGAAGAAACCTTGGCAAATAATGCCCAACACCCTTCTCAGGTCTGTTGGCTTCAAGACGGCGTCCAAAGAGTCGAAAGCTCAACACTAAGGCCTCTGGAATAACTTCCTTTTATAGGGTCTGAGGCGGTTCTGAGGCTGAGACATTCCATATCTGTCCCTACGGGGTCGCAGAGGGCATGAACGGGCCGCAGGGGTCTCTTCTAGCCCAACAAACATCTTCCAAGGTGGCAGGCAAGTCTCCAGGTCTGCAGACCATCTCAACGGGGCCGAAGGGGGCATGAACGGGCCGCAGGGATCTCTTCTGGCCCAGCAATCATCTTCTAAGGTGGCAGACAAGTCTCCAGGCCTGCAGGGAGCATCAACTGGGTTGCAAGGAGCATCAACTGGGCGCAGGGATCATCAACTGGCCGCAGGAAGGTTGCATCTGGCCTAAATCAAGTGCTATCTCGCTCTAAGTCTCTGTGCATGCATGAAAGGGTCCACTAATGCTTAATTATGCCCAGAGAGCTCAGCTACACATGTCATTCATCTTCCAAAGCACTTTGCCTCCTTTGGTAATTGTTGTTTTACTTGGCCAACTATCCAAACCAAGGGACGACTGTTTGCGAACACCCAGGACAGTACCGTAACCATGTTCATCATTTGTTTTGCCGGGTTAGATGAACTAAACCCTGGTTGCGACATTTCCGGCACTTCGCAACTAGCCATATGTGGAATCTACCTACTCTCAATGATTGGAAGTGATAAGTGGATGTGTACGTGTCTTTGTGGATTCTCACAAGTCACTCCGCTAAGCACTTGCCTGCTTTGGTAGACTCACTTTACTCTCAAGATCACTCTCAAATGGTGTTTAGTGTGTGTGAGGTAAGATCTTCACCTGTCTCATTGTTTTGACGCAAGCGCCAGGCACAACGAGTGATCCTTTGTTCTGACCCCTCCGAGAACACATGAGGTGAACTCATCTTTGGGCGTGCGGTGCTTTTTTTCGGATATAACACCAAACACTAAGGGTTTAGCAACTAAGGCAGGGTTCCCTTATGACCCGATGGAACCTGTAAGGGACAGGAGCCGAACCCTGTCCATTCTAATTATTGCAGGTCGGAATGGACAACACCTGCCTTTTCTTGTGGAACTCAGATATTTCATTTAAGGTGGGTGAAAATGTGTATCAGTGCACATATATGTGGAATCTCACATCTCTCCAATGATTTGTGCCTTAGGCATTTAGTGGATCTCACATTTCACTCATTGTTCCACTCAGTTGGTGTGTGTGTTGGTAAGTTTCACCAAGGTAAGGTTTCCCCATTCAGATAAGGTCAAATAACACATACCAGAAAAGGCAGAAAAGTGCTCCAAATGTCAAGGAAATGAACCTGCAAGTCGAGATAGAGGTACGACACGACAATTGCAATAATATGCCCTTGATTGCAGTTATTTGGACCAATAAGGCTCAAGTTTATACCAAAAGAATCGGTTTTACCCTAAAGAATATATGTGTGAAATACACATATCAGTGTATCTAATATAAACACTTGTAGTAGTATATACACCTGGTGTATTTTGTTAACATATCATTCATGAGATATTACTTAGCACACACAATAAATGATATGAACAGATGTGTAATATCTAATATAAACAAGTCTTGTCCTCAAGCAAGTCAAACACAAACCGGACTTTGGTATGAACTTGGAAAAAGATAAAGAGATAGAAATACTGCCTAAATTTGGTCTTCTCGGAATGATTACCAGGGCTTCATGCACTTCATGTCATGCTACAGGTGCTGTTTGGGGTCTCACTGCATCGTATGAGGTTCTGGTTCACCCTGCGGGGTCGCAGGGTTCACTTACAGGGGCGCAGGAGCCCTCTGTTGGCTTCCTGATGTCCTGCCTGCAAGATGCTGCTGATGTTGCTGCCTGCGGGGCGCAGGGTGCACTTACAGGGCCGCATGAAAGCCAAAAACAGGCCGTTGGAGACCCAATTTCACAGATTGACTTGTTTTCTATTCCTGAATCATTCAAAAACACTAACACCAAGTGCACACATAAGATGGAACAAACAAAAGGAAATCAAAGAAAGAAACAAAAGGAAACTAACTTTGTACAACTAATTTTTGTTTGTGTTTTGTTGGTTTTCAATTTTTTTGAATTTTTTTTTGAATTTTTCTGTATATACAAGGCAAATATCCAAGTAAATATGCATGATGCAATCAACTAAACTACATGAAACAAGCAACTAATCTATAGATAAATACTCAGGTTTGTACAAACTCCCTCCCCACGCTGAACCATGCATTGCCCTCAATGCACAACCCCATAAATACTGAAATAAAAGAAAGGGAATGGGTATAACCTGAGTGAAGATGCCAGAGGGGCCGCTGGCGGTGCTGACTCAATCCTGCGAGGTGCTAGGGTCAGCTGGACCCCTCCTGCGCCTCCTCCTCTCGTGTCTGTCCTCTGCAGCTCCAGCCCCAATCTCCAAGTCGGCCACTCTGGCGGTCAACTGATGCAGGGAGTAGGCATAAGCTCGCTGGTCAGTACGAATGTCAAGAACGGTCTGATGTGTGGCATGTGCCTCAGTCTGCATCTGAAGGAGGGTCTGGTGGGAGGCGCGCTGATCGGTGCGTATCTCAGTGAGCATAGAGTGCATCTGGGGCCACCCAAATCCGCCAGGCATGCCCTGAGGTGACGCGTCCGGGTCGGGAAAATATGTATGCGAAGGCCCCGCATGATGGTAAGTGTACGATGGGCCTGCATAAGATGATGCTGGAACCCCCACATGAATGAAAGTAGGCTGAGCCTCATCGGAGACATACTCCTCCATACGCCAAGACCGATCATCGAAAGGATCGAGGGAATGTGCAAGAGGAAGATGGAAAGAACCACTAGAAGTCCGCCAGGTGATGCTCGGCCCCTCGGAAGTGGGAGTAATGGAGATCCACTGATAGGAAACGAGCTTTTCGAGGTCCACAGTGATGGGGGGAGCAATCCGGCTCCTTGTCACAATGTCAACCTGCAGGTAGGAGGCAATGCAGGTGATATAGGACCCGCAGGTAATCTGCCCGGTGGATCTACCGTGACTTCGGATGGATATCCAGTGGCGCACCATTAGCAACATCAGATCGGGCCTCCTGTATCCCGCGTCTCGGTGCCTGAGCATAGTAGCGAGGAGTCGGAGATCGTCATGTGTGGGCCGGAGGGAGGACTCCCCGCGCGCGAAGACGGTAAATGCCAGGGTCCTGCACAAGAAACGGAGAGAGGGGTGAATAATCATATTTACTCGAAGGTCATTGGATGCAGAAGCACCCAACTCCTGCCCTGTAATGCGGTACCAGAAGTCAGTTCTACCCGTTGTTTGGTTCTCTCTCTCCTCTGTTTCGGGGCCATAACCAATATATTCCGTTTCTGGTCCGGGAAAACCAAACCATCTCCTCATGACACTGAGGTATACCTGATAATGCTCACCCATCATAATGAAACTGATATAAGGTTCGTCGTCTTCGGGCTCGTAAAGAGTGACCGAAGCTAAGAAATCATAGGTAAGCTCAGCAAAAGCAACATTGTCTCGAGCGACATCCCAGAATATCTGTCTCAAACCCACACGCTTAGACAAAACATCAAAGTCTTCGCGGATTCCCAACTGATCAACCACAGAGAGATCAATAATGGGGGAGGAAACTACTGCCTTGGCACGAATGCGCTCAATATGGTCAGCATAGTTCCTTTCTTCTTGTGTGGTGTGGTGGGCTCGAGAAGTATCACGACCTGAACGTGTGCGGGGCATGGCTGGGATACACAATGTGGCTGGTAGACTTTACAGAGGCGCAGACAATGGTGAGAGGCTGGTACAAGGGCTGGTAACAGAGCAATTTCACCAATTTGTACCAATCACAATTCAATTTGCCCAAAGATCAGCAGTACAGCACTAAACCGAGTTGGAACCACAATAAAATCAGTGCCTACAGTAGGTATCAAGTCTCAACCACAGCTCTAAACTCCAACCCGTATACAAAATAAAGAGTTAGGGAAAGAAGTCACCGGATCAGAGTAGAAAAATGCCAAAAATCGAACAAAGAAGGCAGTGGTGGCTGCTGTGCGGGTCCTCTGTCGAAGAAAGCACGCTGGGAGGTGCTAGGGGCGGCTGGGCTGGCTGCTGGCGACGGCGCAGGTGAGGGCAGCGACGGTGCAGGAGAGAGCTGCTGGGGGCGACGAAGGAGAGCTGGCGGCGGCTGGCTGCGTGGTCGTTGGGGATCTGTGCGGCGGCGCATGAGAGTGCTGGCGGCGCAGGGAGAAAGGAAAGTGAGAAGAGAGAAAAGAGTTAGAAGGGAAAGAAAGAGAGAAAGAGAGAGAGAGACGGGGGGTTGGATAAGGGGAAAGAGAGAGAGAAAAGGAAGGAAAGGGAAGAGAAGAGAGGGGAAAAGAAGGAAAGTAAAGGGAAATAGGGGGGAAAAGAAGGAAAAAGAGGGAAATAGAGGGAAAAAGAACTCCCTTGACGCCTAGGGCTTAGCCCACGGGCAGAATCCACACGGTGGTGTCCTTGTTTGTGCCCACCAACTTGCATCTACTCGCCATGAGGTGGGATTCGCGATTTGACGGCCCCACCATTTAGGATCTACTTTCATGCGGGTCGTTCGTCGGTGTATCTTCGTGCAGTCTACTCGTTTTATTTGAGGTTTAAGAGCAGTTTGAGTTGCTCTCTTCCTTTTTCTGTTTTCTTTGCTGAGTTCCGCAAGCGTAGTCGTCAAGTTGATGTCTTGGGCAAGTTTGGAGATGTTGTGAGGGGTCCTCTTGACTGTTGCTTTCCAAGGCATCTCAGAATTTGCTGTGGAACAGAAAAAGACAAGGAAGAGAGCAAGGCAGAAGATTGTTTCAAAGAAATATAAATAGAGAAAGCAAGAAAATGGGTTAGAAACATATATAACCAGAGGGGAACAAATAAGGTAAGTTTCCAATCCTTTCCAAGTTTGCTTCCTCAGCTTTCTAATTAATTTCAAAGGTTCCACTTTCCAATTCCGCCGTTTGTCAAGGCCTGGGACCTGTTAAAGCTTCTGTGCTGGCTGCTAGATATCTATTTGCGAGTTACACATGGACTAAGTCATCTAGCAGGCCTCCGGTCCTTCCTGCAGGGCGCAGAGAACACCTTACAGGGCCGTAGGGTACCCTTACAGGGCAGCAGGCAACTTTGTTACTGCTGATGTTCTATCCTTCCAATTCCTGCACATCAAAAACACTAACCAACCAAGCGTATTGCATGAGAGAGAACATAAACAAAACAAAAAGATGCAACTAATTGAAAGCAAAAAATAAAAGAAAAGAGAAAAGAAAAACCGAAAACTTATCTACTCCTTGGGTTGCCTCCCAAGCAGCGCTTGTTTTAGGTCCCTAGCCTGACCTTCCCTTGCTACGTTTACACTGGTGTTGGGTCGGAAAGATGCATCTCCATGCGGTCCCCATGCGACAGTCTTGCCACATAGGTCTTTAAGCGCTGCCCATTCACCTTGAACGGCTCTCCGTTCTTTCCACAGATCTCAACAGACCCAAAGGGGTACACTTTCTTTACCACAAAGGGGCCTGACCACCTAGACTTGAGCTTACCAGGAAATAGCCTCAATCTAGAATTAAACAAGAGAACCAAATCACCTTCTTTGAAGTCTCGGCGCAGGATGCGCTCATCGTGTGTCCTCTTTGTCCTGTCCTTGTATATCTTGGCATTTTCGTATGCATGCAAACGCATCTCCTCCAACTCATGTAAATCAAGTATGCGCTTCTCACCGGCTGCTAACAAGTTCATGTTTATGGCTCGAGTCGCCCAATACGCTTTGTGCTCTATCTCTATTGGGAGGTGGCAAGGATTGCCGTACACCAGTTTGAAGGGACTCATGCCAATAGGGGTCTTGAAAGCTGTTCGGTACGCCCAAAGTGCGTCGTTAAGCTTGAAAGCCCAATCTTTCCTTGTCCTTGCAACCGTCTTCTCGAGAATAGACTTAATTTCCCTGTTAGACACTTCAACTTGGCCATTAGTTTGGGGGTGATATGATAAAGCTACCTTATGTCATACCCCATAGCTACTCATGAGCTGTTGGATTTGCCTATTGATGAAGTGCTTGCCTCCATCGCTGATTACCACTCGAGGTATTCCAAAACGAGGGAAGATGGTGTCCTTGAAAAGGCGCTTGACGGCGTTGGAGTCCGCCTTGGCGCAAGGCAGCGCCTCCACCCACTTGGACACATAATCCACTGCCACCAAGATGTATTCATTACCTTTCGAGGCAGGGAATGGTCCCATGAAATCTACACCCCAAACATCAAAGAGCTCGACCTCCAAAATGGGCTGTTGGGGCATCTCATTCCTCTTCGAGATGTTACCGGTTCGCTGGCATTGATCGCAGGAGAGCACAAAAGCATGTGCATCCTTAAAAATAGTGGGCCAAAAGAAACCTGCCTGCAAAACCTTAGTAGCTGTCTTAGAGGAGGAGGCATGGCCTCCATAAGCAGAAGAATGACAATGAAAGAGTATAGAGGGTACCTCCTCATATGGCACACAACGTCTGAAAATACCGTCAATACCTACCTTATAGAGATAAGGCTCATCCCAAAAGTAGTATTTGACATCCGACTTGAATTTCTTTCGTTGTTGATAATTCATCTCCACTGGGTAAATACCTGCAGCCAAAAAGTTAGCAAAATCTGCATACCAAGGTATCTGAGGGTTACCAGAGGAAGCAGAGACAGAGAGAGCTTCCTGCTTGGGCGCATGAGATGTCTGCTGGGTCGCAGGGGACACCTGCTGGGTCGCAGGGCTGTTACAAGCAGTAGACAAGGAATAGAGTTGTTCTCCAGGGATTGAGTCATCAATTGCAAGGTTGTCTTCAGCCTCTCCTTCCCAGTGCAATCTAGAGAGGTGATCTGCAACAGAGTTCTCCGATCCGGGCTTGTCCCTTAGTTCTATATCAAATTCCTGCAACGAAAGGATCCAACAGAATAGTCTTGGTTTTGCCTCCTTCTTGCTCATCAAGTATCTAAGTGCCGCGTGGTCAGTATACACGACAATATGGGCTCCAACCAAGTAGGATCTAAACTTCTCAAGCGCATACACCACCGCTAAAAGCTCTTTTTCAGTCGTGGTGTAGTTGACTTGTGCAGGGTCAAGGACTTTGCTCGCATAGCAAATAGCCACTGGTTTGTTGTCCTTACGCTGCCCTAGAACAGCACCAACTGCATAGTCACTTGCGTCGCACATTATCTCAAAGGGCTGAGTCCAATCAGGAGGTTGTAAGATAGGAGCTGAGACAAGTGCCTCCTTCAACCTGTTAAAAGCTTTCACACATTCATCAGAAAAGACAAAGTCATTCTCTTTAATTAAAAGATTAGTCAAAGGTTTAGCTAGTCGAGCGAAGTCCTTGATGAAACGGCGGTAAAAACCGCAATGACCAAGGAAACTACGAACACCCTTGACGTCAGTTGGGGCACAAAGCTTCTCAATGACTTCAACTTTGGCCTTGTCGACTTCAATGCCCTTACTCGTCACTTTATGCCCAAGCACAATGCCTTCTTGGACTATAAAGTGACACTTCTCCCAATTGAGAACCAGATTCACTTCTTCACATCTCTGCAAAACCTTACAAAGATTGGCTAGACAAGAATCGAAAGAGGAACCACAAACAAAAAAGTCATCCATGAAGATTTCAACCTCTTTTTCAAGAAAATGAGAAAAAATAGCCATCATTGCCCTTTGGAATGTAGCAGGTGCATTACATAAGCCAAACGGCATCCTTCGGTAAGCGAATGTGCCATAGGGACACGTGAACGTTGTCTTTTCCATATCCTGAGGGTGATTGGGTACCTGAAAGAAACCGGAGTACCCATCAAGGTAGCAGAAGTGAGTGTGCCTTGCTAGTCGCTCCAACATCTGATCCACAAAAGGGAGTGGAAAGTGGTCCTTGCGAGTCGCAGCATTCAGCTTGCGGTAATCAATGCACATACGCCACCCAGTCGTGGTGCGCATCTGGACCATCTCACCTTTTTCATTCTTCACAACTGTTGCACCACCTTTCTTTGGTACTACATGAATAGGACTTACCCATTTGCTATCTGAGATAGGAAAAATAATGTTAGCTTCAAGCAATTTAAGAATTTCCTTTTTCACTACCTCTTGGAGAATCGGGTTAAGTCGCCTTTGATGCTGCACGGAGGGCTTGTGGTCTTCCTCCAAGTGAATGCGGTGTGCACAGATAGCAGGATTAAGTCCCTTGATGTCTTTGATTGAGTACCCAATGGCACCCCTATGAATCCTCAGCTTCTCCAAAAGCTTAGCCGTCTCATCAGGGTTTAAATGAGAGCTTACGATCACCGGAGAAGACCCGATAGAATCAAGAAACTCGTACCTTAGGTTGGCAGGGAGAGGCTTGAGTTCGGGCTTGCTCGCATCCGCAAGCAGTGGTGTGGGGTCAGCTGGAGCTTCTGGCAGGGAGGGCTCCATTGCTGAAGTACCAACTGCACATGCTACCTCCTTACAGGGCGCAGGGCAGCCCTGCGAGGCCGCAGGAGTCTCCTCCAGGGCCGCAGGAGGGTCATCCAGAGAGATATCCAAGTCATACAGCTCATCCTGCACACTAGAAAGAAAGTCAAGATGATACCTTAGTGAATTTTGGGCTTTCTCAAGCAGATCCGACTTAATGTCATCTACCAATTCATCTATCACATCCACTCGAAAGCAATCATCAGGGCTGTCGGGGTACTTTACTACATTAGCAACTTGAAACTGCACTTTTTCATTCTCGATCCTCATTGTGAAGGTTCCTTCATAAGTGTCAAAGATAGTTCTTGCTGTCCGGAGGAAGGGACGTCCCAAGATGACTGGCACATCCTTATCTTCATTCATCTCCATCACCACGAAATCTCCAGGAACAAAGAACTTGCCCACCTGAACGGGCACATCCTCTACAATACCCATTGGCAAGCGCACCGAGCTATCTGCAAGCTGTAAAGTCATGCGAGTGGGCTTGAGCTCTCCCACACCTATCTTCTGGAAGATTGTGTGGGGCATGAGGCTGACGCTCGCACCCAAATCACAAAGAGCCTTCTTAATTTTTTCTTTACCAATGGTACAAGGGATGGTGAACTTTCTTGGGTCTCCAAGCTTCGGAGGAAGCTCCTTACTTACCACTGCGCTGCACTCAAGGTTCAGCTGCACGCTTTTGCAATCATTTAAGCTCCTTTTGTTCGAGAGAATGTCCTTCAGGAACTTAGAATATGAAGGCATCTGCAAAAGGGCGTCGGTAAAAGGGATTGAGATAGTGAGTTGCTTAAGTACCTCCATGAATTTACCGAATTGTTCGTCTAAACGCCCCTTGGCAAGCCTTTGGGGAAATGGGACAGAGGGTCTGTAAGATGACTTGGCTTTAGGTTGCTTGCCCATCACCTTACTAAGGTCTGCTTCGTCTGGCTGTTGAACTTTCTGTCCTTCTGGTTTGTCTGTCAATACTGTCTGCTGGGGCGCAGGGCTCTCCTGCTGGGCGCAGGGAACTCTTACAGGGGCGCAGGAGGCTCCTGCTGGGCCGTAGACAGAGGATGTTACAGGGCTGAGAGCAGCTGGTGAGCCTGCTAGTATGCCCGGTTCTGCATCATCTGGCATTGGTGGGTCTTGGTACTTTGTGCCACTCCTCAATGTGTGCAATGCCTTCACTTCTCCATGAGGGTTGGTTGGCTGACTTGGCAACTTCGGTTGGGGTGCCCCATTTGCATTTCCACTTGACTCCCCAACGTTAAGCCTAGATAGCTTCTCATTCATAGCTTGCAACTGCTCAAACATAATCTGGTTCATCTTCCCTTGCTCATGCATAAAGTCAGTCACGGGTTGCGGTATGGCATCTTGCTTGGGTTGATAGAACTGGTTTCGGTTATTGAAAGGTTGAGCATTGCGGTTTTGGTTTTGGTTTTGGTTGGGGAAGTGGTTGTTGCTGAAGTAGTTTTTGTCGCCACCTCCTTGTCCTTGCTGCTGTGGAAGGCCACGTGGTGGGAACCGAGTGCGGTCATTACTGTTTTATGTCCCAAAAGAATCAGGCCTCTCTCTCCAAGCTTGCCTGTTGGAAGAATTATTCTCATAGGAACGAGAGAATGGTGGCTTGGGGTAGAACGAAGGCTCATTGTTGAGGGAGTTGACTTGTGCACTCCCGTCATCAGCCTGCGCAAGAGGACATGTCTCATACTCGTGTGACTCATCACCACACAAAGAATAGGGATGTGCTTGCACCATCTTGGCTGCCCCTTGCTGCTTGTTCAATTTAACCTCCAATGCATCAATCTTAGCTTGCATGAGGGCCAACGGATCGACTTCATATCGTCCTCCAGAACCACGGTTTGTGTCACGAGTCGTGTCACGATTCGACCACTGCTGCTGCTGGGCTAACTTGTCAAAGAGCTCCAATGCCTCAGGGGGTTCCATCTCAAAGATAGTACCACCTGCACCATAATCAACAAAAGCACGACTCTGCGTAGTTAGTCCATTATAGAAAAAATCAACAATCATCCATTCAGTCAAGTTGTGGTGTGGGCAAGACTAAAGCAGTTGATTGAACCTATCCCAAGCATCACTAAATGACTCATCTAGATCCTGCTTGAAAGCAGAAATTTGTGCCCTAATTTTGGCAGTTCTCCTTGCATGATAAAACTTTGAGAGAAAGAGATTAGACATTTGGGCCCAGGTACCAATTGAGCCCTTTGGAATGAGGTTAAACCAAGACTTAGCCTTATCACGAAGAGAGAAGGGAAACAAGGCTAGCTTCACGTATTCTAAATTTGCTTGTGCACACTTCACGGTTTGACAGCACTGAAGGAAGGTATTCAGATGGTCATGCGGGTTCTCAACCTCCAGCCCATGGAAACAGTTCTGCTGGATGAGGTTGACCACACCAGATCCAAAGCTAGGTGGATCTCCGGCTACCGCTGGGAGAAGGATGGGTCCTTGCGCGTCATCAGCACGAGGAACATGAAAGTCGCGGAGAGTGCGAGGCACATATCCTCCATTGTTGTTTAAGTTAGCAAGCCTTTGAGCTTCCGCTATCCTTGCTGCTTCTGCTAGCCTAGCTGCCTCAGCTTGGCGTGCCGCCTCAGCCATCTGCTCTGGATTAACAGGCGTTGCCATTTCTGGGGACTTAGGAGGGGTTCTGCTGGCTGGAGAAAGACTCTTGCGGGGCGCAGAAGAAAAGGAAGCTGCCGGTGAACACGAGATTCCCTCTCGGGCTGTCTCGGACTCAAATAAATCAACCCTAACAGTTCCAATATTCAGTTGATAGTTACTTAATATTAAAACCACACTAGGTTTGGCCTTCACCTACGGGTAACCAAGCAACAAGCAAGCAAACAGAGGAAAAGACAATTATCAAGCAGTTCAATATGAAAATCACAACAAATAACTCAGTTAAAACATCAATCCATCCATACAATCATTATCCTACCCTAAGAACTAGATAAACTACTCACGACTCATGTTCATACAACAAGATAACAGATAAAACAAAGAGTTCATGAGTAAAAGAACAGATAAAACCCTTAACACTTCGTTCTCCACTGCAAGGTATGCTTCCCGGCCTTGAATCTCTCCTAAGGCGTGAAGAAACCTTGGCAAATAATGCCCAACACCCTTCTCAGGTCTGTTGGCTTCAAGACGGCGTCCAAAGAGTCGAAAGCTCCACACTAAGGCCTCTGGAATAACTTCCTTTTATAGGGTCTGAGGCGGTTCTGAGGCTGAGACATTCCATATCTGTCCCTGCGGGGCCGCAGAGGGCATGAACGGGCCGCAGGGGTCTCTTCTAGCCCAACAAACATCTTCCAAGGTGGCAGACAAGTCTCCAGGCCTGCAGACCATCTCAACGGGGCCGAAGGGGGCATGAACGGGCCGCATGGATCTCTTCTGGCCCAGCAATCATCTTCTAAGGTGGCAGACAAGTCTCCAGGCATGCAGGGAGCATCAACTGGGTTGCAGGGAGCATCAACTGGGCGCAGGGATCATCAACTGGCCGCAGGAAGGTTGCATCTGGCCTAAATCAAGTGTTATCTCGCTCTAAGTCTCTGTGCATGCATGAAAGGGTCCACTAATGCTTAATTATGCCCAGAGAGCTCAGCTACACATGTCATTCATCTTCCAAAGCACTTTGCCTCCTTTGGTAATTGTTGTTTTACTTGGCCAACTATCCAAACCAAGGGACGACTGTTTGCGAACACCCAGGACAGTACCGTAACCATGTTCATCATTTGTTTTGCCGGGTTAGATGAACTAAACCCTGGTTGCGACATTTCCAGCACTTCGCAACTAGCCATATGTGGAATCTACCTACTCTCAATGATTGGAAGTGATAAGTGGATGTGTACGTGTCTTTGTGGATTCTCACAAGTCACTCCGCTAAGCACTTGCCTGCTTTGGTAGACTCACTTTACTCTCAAGATCACTCTCAAATGGTGTTTAGTGTGTGTGAGGTAAGATCTTCACCTGTCTCATTGTTTTGACGCAAGCGCCAAGCACAACGAGTGATCCTTTGTTCTGACCCCTCCGAGAACACATGAGGTGAACTCATCTTTGGGCGTGCGGTGTTTTTTCTCGAATATAACACCAAACACTAAGGGTTTAGCAACTAAGGCAGGGTTCCCTTATGACCCGATGGAACCTGTAAGGGACAGGAGCCGAACCCTGTCCATTCTAATTATTGCAGGTCGGAATGGACAACACCTGCCTTTTCTTGTGGAACTCAGATATTTCATTTAAGGTGGGTGAAAATGTGTATCAGTGCACATATATGTGGAATCTCACATCTCTCCAATGATTTGTGCCTTAGGCATTTAGTGGATCTCACATTTCACTCATTGTTCCACTCAGTTGGTGTGTGTGTTGGTAAGTTTCACCAAGGTAAGGTTTCCCCATTCAGATAAGGTCAAACAACACATACCAGAAAAGGCAGAAAAGTGCTCCAAATGTCAAGGAAATGAACCTGCAAGTCGAGATAGAGGTACGACACGACAATTGCAATAATATGCCCTTGATTGCAGTTATTTGGACCAATAAAGCTCAAGTTTATACCAAAAGACCCGGTTTTACCCTAAAGAATATATGTGTGAAATACACATATCAGTGTATCTAATATAAACACTTGTAGTAGTATATACACCTGGTGTATTTAGTTAACATATCATTCATGAGATATTACTTAGCACACACAATAAATGATATGAACAGATGTGTAATATCTAATATAAACAAGTCTTGTTGTAGTAGTACGAACACTTGTTTCAATCCTATATAAATTGGTGGGAAAATGTAAATCTAATCGGATTAATTTTTTTCCCTGTGATACTTGGGGACTGAACTACAATTGATGAGAGATAAATTCATAACTATCCAATTTTATTCCTACAAATTTTTGCACTACGTACCAAAATGTCCTAAATGTCTCTAGCATCATAAATAGTTGTTTGGTCTTTGTAGATAATATTCTTATCTGACATAAAAATTAAATTGGCGCTCCAATTTCTGGTGGTTGATGGAAGTAAACATCTAAATTAATTCCCTCTAGCATAAGCTTGTATTCACACACAAAAGAACAAAAAATCAGCTTGTCCATGTCACACCTTTCAACTAAAATCATTCTATTAATATTTAATAATGTTCAAGAGAAAATTTAGGGGCTTGCTAATGATAAATCCTTTTATATTATCTGAACTGATTTTGATAGAATTAATAGTGAAATGGTTGAGCACTTACATCTTCAATTATGCCAGAGTGCATAATCATCACACAAGGATCCGAGGAAAATAAAAGATACCTAATTATTTGAAAAGATTTATGCCCATAATTTAACTAAAGAAACCAAATTATTTGAAAATGATTTCTGCTCCACAAATGGGCAAAATATTGTACGCCAGTTCTTTTCAAGATTTTTTTTTTTTTTTTTAGAAAAATGGAAATCAATTTAATTAATTACCTAATTTTTAAATGTTCATAAATAACTCTATATATCCCAATTATGAGTATGTGGCATTCGACATGATGAGCATTTAGTTCTATCGTATATTTTTTTTACTAACATTTGAAATGCATATATCTTCTTCTCAAAAAATAAGATAAGAGCGGAACTCTTCACATATAATTAATTATACTAATTTTAATTACATTTTAATTTGTTTGTTCTAGTAACTTAGTAGAAAAAGTAATGTCTTCTGTATTACTAATTAAGTTAGCATCTATATAACGGTGTTTATTTTTTCTATTTGAAGTTGAAAGAATAAACTCTTATCTTTATAAATTATTTCTGGTATGTTGTCTTGAATGTCAAATTTGCTCACTAATAATAGAGTTCAAACTAAATCTAAAGAGGGGCTGCTAACAGACTCTTTTAACCGCCTCCTTACATGCCCTTCACTACAAGACAAAAATATCTGCTGCGCCTCACTACTTTTTCTGCTCCACTTACCAATTTTTTCGCTCCCACATATTTATATTATTGCAAGTCTCTATTTTTCGTTGTAAGTCTTTATACTAGAAAATTTGTAGCATTTTTTCAGCAAATTTAAATATAAAGACTTATAGTTGACAATATATAGACTTTATTATTATAATATAAAGACTTGCAATTTTTGCACCAATTCTGCTACAAGTCTTTATATTAGAAATTTTGCAATAGTTTTGTTGTAAATTTAAATATAAAGCCTTACATGTAATAATATATTTACTTTATTTTTTCTAATATAAAGACTTACAGATTTCAATATTGAGACTTGCTGAACTTGTAGGTTCCAATATAGAGAACTACAGTTTTTCAACAAATTTAAATATAAAGACTTGCATGTAACAATATATAAATTTTGTTGTTATAATATAAAGACTTGCAATTTCCAGTACTCGAAAATGAAAAGAAGAGACAAAAGAAAATAGAAAGCAGAGACGAAATAAAATGAAAAGAAGAGACGAAATAAAAGAGAAACAAAAAGGACGGACCAAAAATGAAAACTCATAGAGAGAGAAGAGATTAAGAAGAAAATTATTTTGACTTGTAATGAAAGACGTGTAAGAGAACGTTTAAGAGAGACATTATATTTACTCTTTTAAAAATGCGAAAAATGATTAAATCCTAAACTCATGTCAAATGATTTATTAGTCCTAAGGCTAGAGGAACTATCACTATTTGCCAATTTCCTTTTTATTTTCAAGTCAAAAAGAGCCAGCTCCTTTTTTTCTTCATTTTTGGGGTCTACATAAACATCAACCTGAATTCTGAAATTTCTCTCACACAATATATAATATTTAAATAAAATGGTAGTTGACATGATTCTATCCTAATTTATTTTGCACTTTCGTACTTTATTTCAAGACTATAAATAAGACATTATTAATACATCCAACCAACAAAATTAATTAGAGTGGGACAACCTAAAATAGATGCTTACATGTAAACACTGTACAGTTTCTTATATAAGTAAAACGTACATTATTCATAATGAAATATATATTTTTATTATCAAGCCGATACATAATTTTGTAATTTTTGTAGTTATGAGTATATTTCGGGTTTTTAGTCATCATTTCAATCAAGGACGGAGCTATATAAGATCAGGGAGGGGCAATCATCTCTTTCTGAAATGTTTTTATGCAAAATAATTTTGTGTATTTGTACGATTTGTTAAAATAAAAATTGTAAAATAATCATTTATATTTAAATATGTGCATTATTTTGTTACTCTCTGAAAAAGTAATAAATTTTATCAATTTCTGACATAAATTCTGAATTCGTTCTAATTTCAGTAAAAAAATTTAACTACATATTTGAGACAGGTGTCCTACCTTAGAGTATCTATTTGGCATTTTGGCTGAGGCACTATTTGTGAGGAATTTTTATGAATAGTTAAAAAAATCATGCTTGATGTGATATCCTTTGAGATCTGAATACTAAAACCACTATTACATTGTATTTATTTATATTTTTTCTTAGTAAAATGTGATAACGGGTTTGGATGCATCATTATTTTCCTTATAAAATATTTAATCAAACTATGAATTTAAGCATTTACGTGTCGCATTTTTATGCTATTTTTTTTATATTTCTCTGCTATTTTTATGCTATTTTTTGGAAGTGCAAAAGTATCGTAAACATCAGCTATGCATCTAGAAAGGAGATATTCAATGTCTATGGTAATTGGTGCCACACTAATATCAATATCAATATCAATATAATTAAATTAAGTAAAGCCACCGTTTTCTTAGGAGCTACAAAGCTCTTCCTACTTCCTTACTCTTTACTAAAAAATATGTTTAATTATTTTAAATTTTAAATTTTTTTTTTTGATAAATCGTTCATGTTGTAATCTGTTAGGAAATCAAATTTAGTGATTTTTCGAGATTTCTAACAAATTTTTAATATTTCTTAAAAAACAGTCTGAAGAGCACTTTTATGTTAAACATGATTATATTTAAAAATATTAAAAAATCACGAAGTTTGATTTTCTACAAGATTTCAATATTAACAATTCATTGAATACGACAAATCAAAATTTTAAGATAATGGAAAAACTTAGGTACACCTAGATAGGTGCTCCCTGGATACTTCACTCAATTTTTACCATTTAATTGCATTGAGATTCGCACCATAGATTTCAATCAAATGTTAGGGATTGAGTGGAGTACCTAGGGAGCATCTATCTTGAACATTATATTTTCTTGGGTTCGAAACATTGATTTAGGTTGCTCAATAAATTCATCATATTAAAATATTGTAGAAAATCAAATTTCATGATTTTTTGAGCTTCCTAGTCATTTTAAATATTTTTAAAAAAAATTCCTGAAGAGGCCATTATTTTAATATTAAATATGGTTTGTTTTTAAAAAATATCTCGGAAGCTCCAAAAATAACGAAATTTAATTTTCTACAAGATTTCAATACGAAGAATTTATTGAGCAACTTAAATCAATGTTTCAAGTCAATGAAAATATAATTTGGACCGTTTGTACTTCAACCTGAAATGCAAACGTTTTCACAATAGCCTAACTATATATATATATATATGAGCATGGCTAAAATAATATGCATAGTACACCACATTTCGTACTATGCATATAGATATAGGTCAATAAATTGAGATTTAAGTTGCTCAATAAATTCTTCATATGAAAATATTGTAGGAAAAAAAAAATTGTGATTTTTAGAGCTTTCTTGCTATTTTTTAAATATTTTTTAAAAACAGTCCAGATTTAATACTACAAAAGTGTCATTTTTGGGCTGTTTTTAAAAAATATTTATAAAATAGCAAGAAAGCTCTAAAAATCACGAAATTTTATTTCCTACAAGATTTTGATATGAAGAATTTATTGAGAAACTTAAATATCAATTTAATGACCAAATTAAATACAAATAACCCCATAATACGTTATGTGGTGTACTATGCATATTATTTTAGCCATGCTATATATATATATATATATATATATATATATGGTTTTACATGTAAATAAATATTCATTTGAATTTTATTTTAATATTCCTTAAGAGCTAACAAATTTGATGATTTAATCGCCTTTTTTGGTGGATATCGGAATGAATTTAAAATTACACAATATTTTATACACACAAAATTAATATAATTTAAAATATTTTTAGCCATGCATATTTGAAATTTGAATGCTCGAGCAGAAAATAGAAACAATAAACACTAACAAATATGTATATTGGATCCATTCCCTCGAAAAGGGAAAATATTAGCTCTATTTCAGGAATTCTCTTGATAAAGTTGCATTTATATTCAGATCCATTTAGAATTTTATAAGTAGGTCAAGTAAAATCTGTAGCATTTTTTTTGTAAACCAAGGACCTAAAAAAACAAATTCAATATTGAATTACAACTGTTCATGAAAGATTTGTTGTTATTAAAAAAGAAAATGAAAGCTATGTAGGTCCTATGATACAACTATAAAAATGATGACATAGACTATGAGTAATAGAAATTAATTTCTTTAAATTAATTAATCGTCGGTGATAATCATCAATTACCTTTAAGAAAATGATGAGCCATTTAAAGTAAGAGTTCAGCTTTAATATTGTCAATTTAATAGTCTTTATCAGCTTGCGTACAACTAGCATTCACTTGTTCTATTTAAGACGCATGTTGTTCATATAAACATTACTGATCAAAACAAAATTAACTTACAATACATTGCTACAAAAAATTTGTCAACGGTTAAAAATTATTTTTTCCAACGATTATGCAATTGTCGTTGAATCGTATAAAAAAAATGGCATATGAGTATTCTGCTCGATAACAATCTTGATGTCTTTTATAGTAAACCACACATTTTCTTTTACACTTTTTCGGATTATGAAAGCCATGAATAGAGACGTTAAGTGTGGATGCTCCAATTTATTTTCCGACATAACACATTCATGAGGACCTTGCCTTGTATTAATTACGAAAGCATCATCACTTAGCATTCTCGATGAGATGTATCAGGCATTCTACTAGCTATTGACTCAACATATTGGTTTGGGGTTTCATGAGCTCGGCTACCACTAGCACAACCATAGTTTAGGGTTTCACGAGCTCTGCTATCACTCACACAACCATGATTTTGGGTTTCATTAGCTCGGCTACCACTCGCATAACCATAGTTTAGGGTTTTATGAGCTCGAAGAACTTTTGGCTCTACGTACAATTCAATCATTGCAAAAGTACTCGGCTGAACCGAATGGTTCACCGCAAGTCTCCAAGTATAATTACTCAAAAGTTATAACTCAGTATAGAACATTACCGGAGGAGTGAGTTGTAATCTGACATTAAACCTTGTTGTTATCTCTAAAGCATGTGTTGAACTTGAAATTCCCATCCATCGGTAGAGCTTCGTCTCCAATTCACCGAGTGTTATGTCGTTAGGCACCGTAAAACTACCGGTAGCTTTTTTGGAGTAATGAACAACATGTGGACCATTTTGGATAGATCTTATGGTATAGAAACTAATAATGAACATTGTGTTAGAGAGGTTTTGGAAGAGAAGTGTGAAGTTTTGGTTTAGGGTTTGTGAAATTTTGGTTTAGGGTTTTGGAAGAGAAGGAGATTTTTTTTTGGAAGATGAGATAAGAAGAAGAGTTTGTTTGGAGAGAGAAGAGAAAGATGCCTATTGGTATATATTATTCGAAAAGTTAGGGGCGCAAGTAACACTTGCGCCTCCAGATTACACAAATTTGCAAGATCTCTGGATGAAAAATCACCAAATATACACTTTTGAGGCACAACTATTGCTTGCGCCCCTAAGTTATAGGGGACAACTGAGCCTCTCACCTGCAAAACCTCGTGCAAACTGCATAAGGCAGTAAAAAGAGAATTTTTTAGGGGCGCAACCATTACTAGTGCCCCTATATTAAAATAAAAATGGTCCAGCAAGAGGGCTCGAACTCATGTTCTCACTCAAACCCAGCGCCTCTAACCAAATCCTCATGCTACTAGACCATTTTGTATTTCTCGTAAAATTAAGACTGTTATTCTACTTGTATATGTTCTAAACATCTCACTATTTGTTTGCAATATTCTTATTATGTTTTATTTTCAATAATTATTAGTAAAGTTTGTATCACTATTAAATTTGTTATTAGTAAATGTATTAATATTATTACCTTTTTTAATTTGTTTTATTCCGCTCAAAAGGAAAGGTAATTTCCTTTTTAATTCGCCCCTGTAAGATTCAACGATCGAAAGGTAATATTATCACCTTTTTGTCATCTCCGCCTAAGCAGCCAATGATTTTGCGGCCCATTAAATTTGGCTCAAGGCGCATTCAATATTCCTATTTTGAATTAATTTTTGTACCAATATAGCCCTAATTAATAAAGGTCATAACAAATATAGAAATAAATCATGCATCCAATAATGTAATGAGAACCGTTGGATGTATGATAACAGTGCATCAAAAATTCGGATTTATACTAGAACCACTCATAAATTATTAATATCGATAATACAAATTGATAATAGTTGACAATGAAGTATTAATATCAATACTTTAATTAAAGTGATAATAGTGGAACAATTAATGGAGTATTGATACCAATAATATATAATATAAATAATAGATCAATAATGTAGTAATAGCAATAATACAAAGTGATAATAATTGAACAACTAAATAGTATTATTAATAATACAAAATAATAATATGTCAATATAAGTATTGCGTGTTAGCAGTGAGTATTACTAGTTTATATTTTATTTATTATTATTTATAATTTTTAATCACTTGTTATCAAACAATCCCAACTATCAAGGAAGTCTAACCTTTATAAATTAAACTAGTATCATGTACGTGCGTTGCAACAAGCAAGTTAAGCAAAAAGTATAGACAATTTTCATAAGTATGACATATTTTAGAAAGAGAATATAAAAAAGAAAGACAAAACTAAATTATTGACTAATGTCCAAAAATACAAACAAAATGAATCAATTAACAAAAATTGAAACAAGTGCTTGAAGCATTTTTCTTTTACAAAATTAAAATTTAATTAACGATACATGTAAACTACAGAAAATTTTTAATATTGTTGAAAAATAGATTGTGTGAAACATAAAATTAATAACATATGATAGCTGTGCGTAGAATTTTTAAATAGTACTTGAACTAGATGATTTGGAAACACTAGTGCAAATTTGAAGCTAAAGTATATATATATACACTCACTACAGCACCTTTCAACCTCCTAAAACCTCAGAACATTAGTAACACTGTTAATACTTATTTCGTCAAAGATTTTCAAACTTGGTCTCCTAAGTACATACGTAACCACCTTAACATTAAATATTATCACTGTTTATACTGCTAATTATTCTTAACAAATAGCAATTGAGCTTTTTTATTCTTCACACTTCAGTTGTCAACCCACTGTTTCATTGCCTACTTTAATTTATGACACCAAGTTCTTGCTCCAACAAAAGCTTGGGTCCCTTCTCCATACCATTTGTATATAGTGGCAATCAAATCACTGTACATAGCTCCTGTACGATGCTCTTTTGTATCAGCCAAGCTATATAATTAAAAAAGTACGTTGATACAATATCTCATGTTCTGTCTCTTCATTTCTCCTACTATCACTGACGCGCGGATCCTGCGCGAACTCCGCGCTTTGACTTTAGAGACCTTTTTTATTGAAGCATTGACTGAAACAGAATTGGAGACACCGTAGGTTTTTCATTCAGAAAAGTTCATTTATACGCTACCCTAGTTTGGTATCTTAATTAATCACTCCTTCCATTATTATCTAGTCTACTTTAAAACAAGTACAAAACTATATACAGACAACGAAAGAACCATAATTCATAAAGAGTGAATGATTTGAATACAACAACTCAACCTGCCTACTCTCTTCCATGTGCACTATTTCAACTCGTTGCTGCTCATCAGCATTAATTACTTCATGAAACAAAGTTTAGCAACACATCAATACACACATTACACAACAAAACTATATCAACAGATGCCATACTTGAGTCACTTTCGCTTTATCTGGCGTGAAGTTGGAACGAAATCTTCTGCTGCATTTTTTTGTGCAGCACAAAGCTACCTTTCAATCAAGACTGTCGGATCATTAACGGTCCTGATTTAATACTATAAAACTCTTTTTGAATCATATCAGTAACGGTCGAGCGTCGACTTCTAATTCAATGATTCTTATTAAATGCAGCCCTCTGCTGCACCAAACTCTTCTCGTTTGTGTACTAAAATTTATGTTTTGATTGGTTGCCCTCCTGAACAGAGAGGCCTGTTGATCAATATGTTTTAATTAAAGGCCTCAAGGACTTAAAATTATCCCATATTAATACATAAAAATCTTTGGACCTTTTTTTTTATTCATTGCCGTAGGCTTACAACACACACTCACAAAGAAATTAGAAAACAAACTTAGAAAACCCTCTAAAATTACCTCTGCCGAGGCTTGAACACCAGTACACTAAATAGGTCTTGACAAAAAAAAAAAGAAAAAAAAATTCTTGGACCTTAATTATGCTGTGGGGTACAATACATACGGAGATAATTAATCTGTCTTTTTAGTTTGTTCTGTACTACTGTACACCTGTACATTTAATTTAATTTTATTGCACACTTAATTTTTATGATAAATTCAATACTTGTGGTATGTATATTCAAAATATTATTTAAATTAAAATTAAAAGTTTCAAATCTATTATTTACCTCTTACTTAGCACGTGAGTTTTTAACAAAAAATTTAATTTTCTACAAAATTATTATTAAAACTTAATAAATGGAGTTTTTAATAACTTTCCAAACAGAGAAGTTGAAGCAAAAATAACGACAACTGCGGTTAATCACAAAGTTCGCTAAAGATTGCTACTGTGGACTAACTGTATTGGTCATATCGAATAATTCGCGTTAACATCTGTATCGATCTGTTCAAACAGTAAGGCAAATTTCCCTCTAATATAAAAGTTAATAGGAAAATGTTCTAGAGATATCGAATTTGATACACAATTAATATCGAATGGACGTTTTCAGTCAATGAACGTCTTCAGTAATTTTTTTCACCTTGACAACAGGACAGTTTCATTTTCTTTCCTATTTGAAACTGTTTCATCGCGTCATCGTTCCGATTGATTCCTGGTTCCGATCTCTTCTTCTCTGGAAAGCGTGTTATATTTGTTATGCATGTTAATTGAAAACGCCAGCATACAAAATATGGTTGTCAGGCACGTTATTCTAGTTGTCATGCATGTTGATTGATTTTATTATGCATATTTATTTTGGTTATGCATGTTAATTGAAAACGCCAGCATACAAAATATAGTTGTCAGGCATGTTATTTTGGTTGTCATACATGTTAATTGATTTTACTATGCATACTTATGTTTTGTTATAAGTTGTTATGCATGTTATTCTAGTTGTTATGCTTATTATTTGATTTATTATACATACTTACTTATTCTAATTGTTATGCATGTTAAACTTCGTTTTTCTGTTGTTATGCTTGTTAGTTAATTTACTATGCATACTTATTTGGTTGTTATGCATGTTATTATAGTTGTTATAGTAGTTTTTGTGATTTAATGTAGCTTAAACTTAATTTTCTGTTGTTATTCATGTTAATTGAAAAACACATGCATACTTATTTAGTTGTTGTTATGCATGTTATATTTGTGATTATGCAAGTTATTTCTGGTGTTATGGATGTTATTCTAGTTTTTGTGCAGTTTAAATTTAATTTTGTTCTTTTATGCATGTTAGTCAATTTAATATGCATGCTTATTGTAATAACATGCATAACAACTGGGAAAAAAATAATATGCATAACAACTGAGAAAATATGAATATGCACCAAAAATTTAATATGCATTATAAATAAGTTAATATGCATTACAAATTCGCATATATACGAAATGAAAATCTATCATATATTAACATGCATTACAAATCGTAACTCAAAACAATTAACATGCATTACAATTATAAATAAATTAATATGCATTACAAATTCGCATATATACGAAATGAAAATCTATCATATTTTAACATGCATTACAAATCGTAACTCAAAACAATTAACATGCATTACAAATTATAAATAAATTAATATGCATTACAAATTCGCATATATACGAAATGAAAATCTATCATATATTAACATGCATTACAAATCGTAATTCAAAACAATTAACATGCATTACAAATTAACTGGAGAGAACAGTTTGTAAAAAATGGAGAAGAATGAAGTAGACCAGCGTATCAAATTGTGTATCACTATATCAACTCCCAAGTTAATAACCCAAGATAATAGATAGTATTAACCTGCAATGCAATCCATTTGCACATTCTTTAACCAATCCATTTCTCAATACCTATGTTTTCGGATACTTCAAATATCTCATCGCACTCGTATCGGGTACTTCTTTGATACTCGAATACTTCTCAGGGTGCGTACGAATATGTCACGTGGCGTATCTGTGACATGACGTATCCGAGATTGATGTATCTAATTATTTTATTCACTTTGATCGACGAATTCGATCTCACTATATGCCTCAATATGTTTTGATACTCCACACGACAATGAAGTCTTGTAAAATTGCTCATAATTTTTGTTATATCGCTAAAAAAAACTGAAAAATTAAAGGTGGCAAGGCAGGTCGAGCGGGTGGAATTGGTTCGGGTCAGTTTGACTGTCGACAAAAGTAGGGTTACATGTCAGGTCGGGTTTCGGGTCGTTATGTGTCGATAATTTTCAGGTCGTGGGTCGGGTCAGGTGAGATCGGGTCGAGTCGCTTCAGTCTTTTTCGGGTAATAGGTCGAGTCGGGCAAGATCAGACCGAGTTTCGGGTCGGGCTGCATCAACAATCTCGAGTCTTGGGTGGGGTCAGGCGAGATTGGGTGGGTTGAATCGACAACTTTCGAGTATTATTTTGAGTTTTAAGTTCAATCGGACAAGATCAGATCGCGTTATTGAATTGTGTTATTAAATCTTGATTTTCTCTAATGTTAATTTGTTACTAAATTAGATTACGATGTAGGCAAGATATGATTAGATCGATTTACAAGTTGTATTAGGTCAAGTCAAGTCGGGCTCGGGTTCTCATGTGTCGCTCCATCTCAGGTTACGGTCGTCTCGAGTCGAGTCGATTCGGGTTCGGGTCCTCATGTTTCGCGCCATCTTGGATTACAGATCATCTCGGATCGGATTGTGTCGGGCTTGGATCGCTCATGTGTCGCTTCGTCTCGAGTTACGGACCATCTCGGGTCGGGTCGGGTTCCGCAATCTCTATGAAAAATGGATCATGGGAGGATTCGAACCAAAGACAAGACATACTATTAATTTTTAATTAATTAATTTATTAAATTGTAATATATTTTATTATTTTTAATTGAAATTTAATATATCTAGCTGCATCTGTATCTAATTTTTTTTAAATTATCGTACTACCACATCTGTATTATATCGAATACAATATTCACACTCGCACTCGTGTAACATAACTCATAATTATTGCTGTGATTTTGAGCTCCAATAATTAATAATGGCCAAGTTCAAAGTCAATTGGTACCTATAGACAAATAGTTTGTTGTAATAAGTGGCGGTGCTTGTACATTTAACATTTGTACGGTGACACCGGTTTCTAACATTAGTACGATTCTAATTGGCGACGAATTGGAATTCGCATATTCTGAAATACTAACTGCTACAGTAATTGAAAATCGTCGATCTTTTTCATCTTCATCAATATTCGCACAGTAACTACTACTATATCAACGTGTAAAAATTGATCATTTCTAATTTGTAAATTTGCTTACCATTACGATAGATACATAAGTTAGATATATACTACTATTTACGGCTGGTGAGGTGGATCCACAACTGGGGGCGGGAACAGGCAAAAGATACACGTTAGGCTGTTATGCCAATAATTTGTGAAAATTTTATTTATTTTAATATACCTTTAATTAAATAAACTGCAAATATATATACGTACCTTTAAAAATAATTATATATGAGCGATAATATAATAGATAACATATTTTTAAGAGAGAATTCAATAATTTATTTTAATCATCCGACAAACATGATAAGTACAGAACCGGAATTTAATACAATGTTATAATTATATATTGAGGAAAAGAATATGAGAATTTTAGAATCTAGCATGTGCAAGGTGCCAACACCACTCCGAGAACAGTTTTAGCAAGAGAAAAAAAAAGAAATATAATTTTTGAGAGCAGAGATAGCAAGCCAATCTCTGTCATATTGGGCTGGAAAAATGCAATTTAAAGCCTATAATAGAAGCCCATTAATTACTGTTTTTGTCTTACATCAAGCAGCACTGCAGCAGTCATTTACTCATTTGGAAATTGGAATGTATGTATTTGATGGTTTCTCAAGATGTCAGATTTTACGCAATTATCCTTGGCAAAAACGCTCTAATTAAAAGGCACTCGTTAGATTGCTACTTGATTAAGAAAAGTTTTTGAAACATTTTTCTCTCAGAAAAATTCTTAACTATTCATGGTTATTAAATGAACAACTAGTAATCATTTGTTTCGCACAATTTACTTGTAATCACTGTTGGCCAACAGCTGATAAGTAACAAAGTGAATCGATAACTAATTCAGTAACTAACAATTTTTAAGGAAAAAAAAAAAAGAACATCAGAAGAAGAGAACATTCTAAGAGCAATAACCACGCTTATAATTAATGTTCATCACATTTACCAAGTAATAGTAATGTAAAAATTCTTATACAATGTTTAATTCCAGTACTTAATTGTTCACTTTGTTATCAGGTTAACAACTTAATCATCTCATCCTTGAATAAATCTAACCCACTTGGATGCACTAGGTATCCCTCCATTAACAACAGTAAACATATAATAACCAGATGGAGCAATGACCGGCGAAGGCGGGGCAACCACTCTAGCACGCGTTGTTCCATCAATCTTTCTTGTAAAGCTGTTACATTGAAGCTTTAACAGCCTTTGGCCCATAGATAGAGAGTGTGTAGCGAATGGTGGTGCATATGCATGAAACTCGAGAACACCAGGCCGCCTAGATAGATCGAACTGTACCACAAATTCCTCACCGTATTGGATACCATGATGGGAATGGTTAAATTTTACCATTACATTTAGCGCTCTTTTGGCATCAAAGAATGCGCCGGTGTAGTACGGGCTAAAAGCTTCAACTCTAAGCTCAGTGGGAAACCTCGCATCGTACTGATAGTGCCGGTTTGGATTGCTTCCAGCAACCAGCACACGGCCGTCTGGTAAAAGTACGGCCGAAGAGTGATACAATCTTGCGATTCCAGTGCCGTGCAGCACTGAGAACCTGGATCCAATTTCTCTGTACGGTTTGTATAGATAAGGGTGCAAAACAGGATTGTCAGCATGATCCCAACCAGCACAGCCATGACTCGCACCGTTGATGATTAACACATCACCAGTCGGGAGAAGAATCATGTCATTCATGACACGTGGGCCGGGCATTTCCTCTATGATCCACTCAGGATTTTCATCAGTGAGCACAATTCGACCACAAGTGTTCAAAGCTTCGCGTAACTCGCCTCGCCTTGCTGCCTCAAAGGCACCTGCAGCAGATCCCCCACAAACTAGCACCTCAACCCTTGAGAACCCATTTTCATAGGTTAATGGCAACATGACAGAGGAACCGGTGCTTGGGTAACTCCTTGCACCTTCTCCTGGAATTCTCGGAAATCTCCTGACCACTCTATGGTTGTTGTAGTCGAACAAAATGGATTCTCTATTTGCAAAGATAAAAAGATTGCCATCTGGCATGAGATGAACAAACGGGTAGAGGTTATCATTCTCCTCACGCCGGTTTCTCGTTTCATGCAAGAATGGCATATCGAATGCACCTTCATCAGGAGAAGATTTTGGCACAAACTCATATGTTAATGCATTTAAACCACCAATGACAAACATGCGGTCATTTTCTGGTAGTATCTGGTTCGTAGCATACCAGCGCTCATCTGCTAGCATTTCACTTGACTCATGCCACCAGCACCGCCCATTTGAACAAGGTGGATAGTATCGGATCCTTCGAGCCCCTTCTCCATGCCCACCAGTTTGTGCGAGTGTGCCGTTTGACAAGAAAGCACCAGATGAGCACCAGGTGTCCGTTTTGATTACCAAAGGTCGGATGCTGTTTGTGGCGATATCATACTCCACCGAGTGGGCCCAACATGCTGAGTCTGAGCGCCGGTGGCAACCTTGTAACTGGAAGCCTGATGGACCCGCGCTCGTCTGGTCGAACATGATCACTGTGTCATGATTGGTAACCACCATATGCATTGCTATCACACCAGAGCTGTTTAATAGAAGATTCCATGTGCCACCTCGACCCGAACTATCAGCGCTGGCAAAAAAACCGAAATCTATCAGTAGAAATAGTAAGATAAACATGATTTTACTTCTTGCAATGCTTGTGCATAATCTTTTCATGATGGAAGTTAGAAAAGAGGGTTATGAACTTATGACCGAGAATAGAGAAAGAACATTGATGAGGTAGAGAAGGATGTTCAAAACTGCAATACATGGTGCAGAATATGGGATTTTGTATTGTGGCACTTACAGGAATTAAGGCAAAGACAGGAAATCTTTCCGTTGCTGTAGATTTATCGGCTGATTTGGCGCTCATAAAAAATGGGATCCCTTGTAGATGAGCTGGATCAAGTTCATACATCTTTATGTGCTTTAAGATTCGTGAAACGATGCCTGAGCTGATTGATCACGAGTTCACGACGAGATTTAGTCCTGAATTAATTGTTGGTTGTTCACTGTTCAGTATATACACCATATTACAACGCATGCAGAGGTAACTGGAGCCATTAATAAAATTTAAACTATGAATAGTGTGCATGTGCGAATTATTTTCATAATTTTTCAGCAAATTTAGTTTTTTATTACTTTAAAACATTGATATTCCTGAACTTTAAAACATTAGAATCCGGAACTTGTACTCATGAAATTGATTACATGTAGACATGTCAAACTTGTAAAACATTAACTAAAATTATATATTTCGTTTAACAGACTTAATTTTTTTCGTATTTCGTTTCTTGGTCTTAACGGAAGAAAGTTTTATTTCGTCGAACATTTCGTTTAAATAAACGTTCAAAACGGTTATAACGGTCAAAGTTATTAATCGTTAGATAAGGATCCAGTGCCAGAATTCACCAATACACCATGTGTTTCACAAATTTGAAGTTCAAAATTATTAGAAAATATCAAAATTACAAGTATCCATTAACAAAATTATAACACTGATTACATCTATAAAAACAACTTGTAACATACAACAAAATTTAACATTTCAACAAAACCAACAATAAATATCTAAAACTCACATACATGATACTTGAAATGATTAAAATGCCTGAGATTCACATACATGATAAATAATACATTGTCATTTGCCAATTACATTCAAAATATACTACATACTCTAATCTCAATTCAAATCTCAGCTATTTTCTCGATTATCAATCTCAACCAATGATCAAATATGAAAAATTGAAAATGTTTAAACACGTCTATCATCACCGAAAATCACTGCTAGAGATCTGAAAAGCCAAAGAGACTAACTGACACTCTCCAGACTTTTAAACTAACCCACAAAAGCAACAACTATCAAAACAACACAAAAAAAGGGAGAGAAGTATTGAGTGCTAGAAAGTGTTTCAGTTGGGCTAGTCTCGTATCGGCTGTAGCTCTCGTCGTGACACAAGAAAACCAGAGGAAGACATAGTCTTGCATTACTATAACGCATGAAGAAACCGTCATAATGGGTTGGAAACTATCATAACGGGTTGTCAAGGCGTCACAATGGGTTCCCGACAAGAGATTTGGAGCTAGAAAAATCGACGAAGTATTGAAAATTCCAAGACATGTTTTATTGTAACACATCACAAACCCATCACAACAAGTTCTCCATCTGTTATAACAGGTTCCTGAAGGAGAGGGCCCGGAAGTCAGTTGCAGAAAAGATTAAGGACAAAACTAAAAAGTGTTCAACCCGTTGCAATGAGTTCTGCATGGAGTGCAGAATCAAGATTGAATATCCAAGAAGTATTATGTCTATATAAACTTGGCCCCTTAGCTCCAGAAGACCAATCCAAGCATTTCCCCAATTTTACAAGCACTCAAAGAGCACCAGAAAAAAGCACAAGCCTTCTCGAACAAGCATCCAAACCAGAGAGTTTAGATGGCCATAATCAATCATCTAATTGTTTATTCAAGCTACTTTGCTCTACTTGTTTGTTTGGTATGTGTTGTGTTGTCAATCAGATCATGCCTTGCTTCTGATTGTGTTGTCAACCGAGGCCTTTTTGTTATACCTTGCAAGCTTTGTTGCCCATTGCAAGGGTCTTGGAGCCTTTTGGATAGGCTTCTTTTTAGTAAAATACTTATGGTTATAGTGTTTCGATCTCAGTGTGTTGATTCGAAGGTCCCGTGGATGTAGGCTGAACCGCGTTATATTGTGTGTTCTTTGCTTTCTTGCTCTTGCTTTTACTATCTTTACATTACTTGTCTTGTCAACCAATTTAATTGCACCAAAACTTGTGAAATTGCTAAGTGATTAAGGTCTTGATAATTCTTGAATACGCTTCTGCACTTAATTGTCATACTAGATCGCACCCCTTGCCCAAATTAACAATATATAGCAAGGATCCTTCATGATTGCCTGAAGTCGAAGAGGGTTGATGATCTTGTCACCGGTCTCTCAGTCGCCTAAAAACTAGCAAGTAGCAACCAAAATGATCACCTTTCTCTAGCATTTTGAGCATATTAACCTTCTCAAGTACACTAGATTGATGGAAACAATGCAATAGATCATCGAAGTTAGAGTCAGATCGTCGAAATCAAGCCAAGGTTTAGAAAAAAGACCAATAGTATCATGATGTTTTGAAGGAAGAGGACATAAGCACCACATCACGCATGAGTCGACAGGCGACGAGCATCTCAAGCGACGATGCCTCAGGTTGCCAGACAGAGTGCCACGAGAGCGACGCAAGCACGAGAGAGAAATAGAGAAGTTGATCGTGTGTGAGAGAGAATAAAATTTGGATTGAAGCGACGAATAAAGTTTGTGATTTTATCTAACCCCCTTTATTTCTCTGCAAAAACTCCCCTATAATCAAAGGGATTCTATATTCGTTACTAAGCAAAAGAACAAAAACAAACAAAACGAAACTAGTCGATTTCACGTATCATTTCGTTTATCTAGCGAAACTGAACCCAAATTTATTGACCATTTCGCGAACCAACGAAACACTAATCCATTTCGTTTAATATTTTACAAGAACAAATGATTGTGATTGAATTAAAATTATAAAATAATACTTTTATGTTGTATCTAATCAAAGAGATAGAATAGATTCTCTAAATACAAAAACCATTCTTAAACATCTACATCTACAAAATCATTTAAGTCTCTACAATTATGTGTAATTCAACTTTACAATTCAAATTATTCCAAACTCGACGAATGCTAAATGTAAAAACTAAACTAAAGTGATCATTTACGTTTACATTGTATTTAACTAAACACAACCAAAATCATTTGTCTTACGTTGCGTTCAATAAACACAACAAGAATTCCTTGTATTTAACGTTGCATCATTACAGAACGAAACATAAAACATTTAAAATGCAATTCGTTGACAACTCTACTAATGCTAGTCCTCCTAGACATGTGTAGTAGACTAGTAGGACCGGTCCAATATGTCCTTTCAGTGTCTCTCAGCTCGTCCGTTTCAAATTTTTATAGGCTAATAACTATAAATAAAGCAAGGTTATATAAAGTGACAAGCCGAATGATCTAAATTACATAAAAATACTGAAATACAAATTTTATGATCCATGTCTCTGACTTATTGTTTTGGAAAGAGAAAAAAAAAGAACATAAAACAGATAAAATGCAACACATATTTACAAAACTGCAATAAAAATATTTCAACTTACATCCAACGAGATAGGAAAACCAAGGTTGGTCTACTTTCAGGCTTCACCTATGAACATGGCTACACTCAGATCTGCAACTCAAGGGGGTTGTTCGTTGGATGCAGATTAAGCCCCATTAAACCTCCTTAGACCTCATTAACACCTTAAGCTTGTCAAACACATGTTCCTTAGTGAAGATAACTAAAAATAATGTCTCCTCCTCAGTCCTTTTGCCCAAGTGACTTAAACTTGCCCACTTTAAGGAGCCTTTACCCTTGGATTAAGATCTTTTACCTTCTTAGCTTTCTTAAGCAGATAATTTTTCTTAATCCATCTACCAAACACCACCTCCTTTGTATGGATTAAAATTTTAATCCTATGTACCTGCCAAACAGGCCCAAGGAGACTATCTACATCTTGGAAGGGCATAATTATACATCAAAATATATAGGTAAGTGGTATTCAGACACTCGTGCACATGAAGAAAACGAAGGAAATTAACATAGGAATCGGACAGCGAGAGGTCTACAAGTTTGCTCAAGTGTGGCACTGTCCTTGAGTTTGGCAAGACTGAAGCGGAAGATGACAAAAACTAAGACCACGATAATTGTATATGAAAGAGGTTTTGAGAGATTTGGGGAGAGAACTGAACAAATTCTACCTTCCTAACAGGACAGACAAGATGATACGGATAAACAGAGCAACTAACAACTATTTTCTTCTTTTTTTTGCCTTCAAGAAACATGTATTTGACTTCAGTAGGCTGAACATTTATGCAGTGAGTTAATACTAATAAAAGTGGTTGTCCGAACATAAAGTCACCAATAATTTGGAGGAGACCTAGTGTTCAGACAACCACAAGGTTTTTCTTAGCATTAACATACTATTAAATTAGTAAAGCCTAATTCTAGTATCAATCGGTCTACGGCAGATAGGGCAGTTATCAAGACTCGGTCCACAATCACGACATGTCTGCAACAAATTTTTGCACAAAAATTGTTAAGAAATAGGACAAAAGTTTATATAAATAGTACAAAAAAATATTAAAATCTTTCACCTGATGCCCGCACCCAAAGGCCATATCTCTTGGATTTGTAAGACATATTGGACAAACCTGAAACAAGCACAGGATAGAGGTTAAATCTTGGCATGAGAAGAAATCGACAAATATAAACCCCTGAACTAAAATAAGGGGCTTATATATACCTGTGATTCACTTGATGCAGATGGAGATGGAGCTGCAGACTGAATCTCCATGGGAGAAGGTTCAGGCTGCTTGTGGGTCACAGGTTTCATGTAATTTGACTGAAATGAGGCTACATCAAAGCTTCCAGGGGGTGGCGACAGTGGAACTCTTCCAGGAGATTTGGATGAGACTCGCCTAGACCAAACAAAAGACAAGGGTAAACACATGCCTATAGCCAATAAAATACAGAACATTTCATTTTCTTTTTTTTCCCTTTTTCTTATTTATTTTAGGTGTTTACCCTAAGATACCAAGCTCAAGTGTAGCTTTGTACTGCGGAGGAACCTCCATAAGTGCTGCTAAAGCAAACTCTGTCTCTTTCCGAGTTGTGCTTACATTCTTCGACATGATCTCCGTGAAATTGACAAACTAGGAAAGAAGCTATCATCAGTAATGATTTTAAAAAGACACTGACAGTTTTTATGGTACAACTAATTTTTTATCCTTGTTACAGAAATAAAAAAAGTCTAATATAAGAGGTTGTCATTTAACAATGAAATGAAATTAGAGCTAATGAAGTGTGTATTGTTGGCTAAACAAATTGTGAGATATTATGATCCTTCTGTTAAAGGAACATAGAAAGATATCAAAATATAGTAACTGTAGTAACTGTAGAAATCAATTAAAATTTTCTCCTTTTTGGAGAGGACTCGTGAAAGGTCTGAATGTGGTTAACACATGCATTAGTAGGATAGTAGCATAAAGAACAACAGTTAGGTCTAAATAACCCTCTCGTCATAGTAGATGATGCTTACAAACAAATGTGTATTAACTCTTTTTTTTTCATGTATTGTAAAATCATTGTGGAAATGGATAGCAAATTACAATGATTTCAATTGTGTAGAACCTGATTTAGAAAGTTTTGGGCACATTGATTCTTGTATATCACTCGAGGAAAAAAATATGATAGAATCAATTAAGGGGGCAGTACTTGTGAATATTTAATTAGAAAGAAATCAGCTAAGTCTTAACAAAGTTAAGGGCAAATCTTTGAGAAGCTCAGGACTGCAAATAGTTCATATGGCCTCATTTTGGTGTAAAAGCAAAACTGCCGGAATATTTCTTAAATTGACTCTAATATCAGCACATGATGGGAAGTATCTTCCTTTACAGGATCTTGTGGCTGAGGAACCCATCCTTGGGTGTGGAGAAGAGCTTTAAATGAAATGCACAATTGTTGAAGTGTGTCTTTCAATATCTGTTAAGATTTTGTTAGCTTCTCTTAAATGGCATGGGAATCTAGTGGTTTTTTGGTTTTGATATGATGTTTCTCTCTCTGAAATGGTATGGGATCAAGTGGCTTTTTGGTCTGTGCTCTATGGGTTTTAGAGTGGATTCTCACTTGTAAGGTAGTTTTAACTTGACGGCATGGTGGTATTAGTGGTTTGGTACCAGATGTAATCCATCATTTTTTCAATGAAACTTGTTGATGTATCAGAAAAAAAAAACTATGAAATAAGATTTTCCTGTACCTGGAAATTATCAAAGGATCTAGCAGGAATATTATCATCAAACTCCCGCATCATATCCCAAGGTCCATCTCCAACTCCAACTAATATGATGGACAATGGAAACTGGCTGCAAACATCCACTTATAAATTAAGACCATAATCATAATTTCACGAAATTAAACCAAGTAATAATTCAAATAGAACATAACCTAGCATTTACAATTGATTCCACGGTCCTCTTTTCCTGCGGACTAAGTTGGCCAAGTTGCGTATCCACACTTCTTGTTACCTGCATTAGTTACAGCATTATATCCAATTGAGCTAAACATCATGAAATGGTAGATTGAAAGCGCTATTATTATGCAACCCAAAGAAAACCTAATCAATAAAACTAACAAATTAATCCTCTATGCCAATTGAATGAACTTTCATGTGGACAGAGTTTTCCAAATCGTGTATCAATACTTACCGGGACCTGAATCGTTTCCCGCCTTAACCCACTAAAGATCAAGATCATTAAGTGGCAGGTTGAAAGCTATTGCTGCATAACCCAAAGAAAACCTTTGAGACTTTCACAAATCGAACCCCTGTACACTACTATGGGGACACCATTTAAGAGACTTCAGGAAATGTAATAAGGTTGAAAGTAATATAGATTTCAAAAAAAATATAGATATCTACCTGACCATCAGCAATTATCAACAAAACATGGTATTGCCCACCACTCTGTTCCACTATAGTCATTGCCATTTCAATTATTGGAGCAAAGGACGTTGGACCTGAAAATTTTGGAAGTAAAGTTAAAATAGGCACAATTAAAACTCTATGACCATGTAACTCAAAATGATGGCTCATAAACAAAATAATAGATGCTCTTTAATTCCATCAAGTAATTTACCAGATAAACGTAGGTGTGGCACAATTTGCTTATATCGAGACAAGGCCTCAGGAAATCCACTACATGGCCTTTTATCTGGGTAAAAACTGAATACATCTTGATCATGAGTAAAAGCTGAAATTTTAAAAGGCAGTGCTAGTGAGTTAATTATGACAAAAGACCATTCATGAAATTAATTTTGAAATCTAATCGGCATAAATATATGATAACAGTTACCATCTCCGAATCCAAAACATGGTATTAAGTTATCCTCATCAAATGCCGACAAAGTTCGACCAATGATAGAGATTGCTTCTTCATAAGGATTTGGTATTTCACTGATATGATGAAGGCTCTTTCCCTTGAGTGAATGCTTACCTAGTTATTGATGCAAGGCGTGTTAAAATACAGAGATAATTAGCTCTTACATACAAAACTAAATGCATGACAACCATTGCAACATTGTAGCTGAAATTTTCTACTCTGCAAACTGTCAAAACCATTCAGATGTATCCAAATTTGGACCATCCAAATAACAGGGCATCATGGGTATTTTCAGATGATGCAACTAAATTGAAATCTACTTTACAGCCCATGCAAGCAATGAGTATATTTAATCTATCTCCTAAATCTCTATTCTGAATTAAATTGAATTTGCGATTGCACAAATATATTCTTCTTACAGAAAAATCTAGCAATTAGATTCTACAAGTTCCAAGGATGCAGCAACTAATTGGATGTACACCAGAAATGCTCATATACAGATACCTGTCCACTCGTTGCTTTTGGTGAAGTCAATTCCAATGATAAGATTTGAAGACTCTAGACCAGCCTTTGCGAGTGCCTCAGTAACCTGCAAAATAAAAAATATATATAAATCCCAAGCAAGCATGCTCCATTTTTGGAGAAACAAATCCAATTAGTTGAGTAATATTGCATTTGTATCAGCGTCCAGAACAAATGAAACACAAATCTCCTTATGTATAGTACCAATTATCTCCCTACTGAACTGCAAAGTTCAAAATTTGCAATAAAAGAGCCGTATACACCTCATTGCTACTTATAACTGTTACACGATTGGTGCTGCTATATATCAGTCCATGATATATGCAGCTTTTCAAGGATCAGTGGAAGGACCAGTAATGTGCTTGGTTCCAATACATTTCTTCAGTAATTTGCAAAGCTAGTCGAGCTCTTTCTCAAACTTCCCCCATATGGGGATAATCACCACTGTTAAGTGACTGCCTAGACACTTCTTAATCCCAAATATCATACTTAGCCAGAATATTCACCATTAAAGTACGCTGGCAAGTTAGACTGTGTCCTTAAAGGCCTCTTAGAAATCCAAATCACACCCATATCCTGTAATTGGACATCATTCCATACAATATAAACCATACTGTAACCCTCACTGATATATCTATTAACCAATATCAAAGACTTCGAAGATCTTGAAATACCTAGAACCATCTATCTTGTTTCACCAAAAAGAGGCAAACAGAGAAGAAGTCATACATATTACTCTATTTCTTGTTTACAACTACACTATTTGACCGAGCAGAGCAAATATGAGGCCACCAAGGTTCATGAGCTTGACGTCAACAACCATCAGGTCAGCTTCGAACAGTCGATATGTACATTTATTTTGATATACTTCACAGTTAATCATTCAAATTCCAAACTTCTCAAATCTTTGAATAAAATCAAGAGCTTGAAAAATATTGTAAGGTGCACTCACCAAAAATGAATATACTTCTCAAATCTTTGAATAAAATCAAGAGCTTGAATATACTTCACAGTTAATTCATTTTTCGACCTCTTCGTCATACAGTTTTACACAAAATGAACTCATGCAATAAAAATATATGGGAACTAAAAACTTGTCTGAAGAAATTAGTCACATTAGTGGTTTGAATTCATAATTTCAAGCATATTCAATGACTTATGAGTTTAAGCTACAGAATCCCTTGATGAGCTTAAGTTGGGCCATGAGGACAATGGCCAATTTCAACAAGTGATGCTCTATGCAACCCTATCTGCATTAAACTATCCATTAGAAGTATATTAATTTCAGATGTGACCAACTTGAAGTGTCCCTCAGCCAGAACAGGTCATATTAGGCTTTACTTCTATAGATCTCCTGGATTGACTCCTCTGATTCATATCAACACACCTCGAAATCTTTCATACTGGAAGTTGTTACAGTTTCTTACTAGTTTCATGTCAGTATCACCCAAATAAAAAATCTTACTCATATCCAACAAACTCAACACAAATTGGATCTGCACAATCGCTGAAAACCCTGCTTTGGAGCTCAATTAAACATGTAGCACAATAACTCAAGGATAGAAAATACATGGTAGAGTGCATAGCAATTAACAAAACCTCGTAAAGATTTATATTATAACCAAGCACAACAGTCTTCCAATCTGATCCATGTGATGTAAGAAGAGCATGACTATGATTTATATGGAGAAACTTTTCTTTTCTTTGTGTTTTTTTCATTTATTGAACTCCGCCTATGTTTTACATAGCCGGTCCCAAACCCGGAAAAGAGGGTTGTGATAGGCTTGGCAAGCCAACAAAAAAATTCAGCTAATCTTATGGAAATGAATTAATGAAACCCAATATGGGCTTCACTTCTAGCCTACCCCAACTTCTTCTTGTTGTTGTGTTTTTTCATTTATTGAATTATTGGTGAAGATTTTAATTCAACAGAGAAGGTGAAAAGCCTCAGACAGATTAGAAAGACAGAAAAATTCAAAGTAAATAAATATATTTGAAGAGAAATTATCTAAGGTGCACTAGTGATGACTCTTACATGACTAGTCAGTTGGCACACAACAATTCAAAAGAACCCACCATTGAAGTACTCATTAAGGAGTATAGTAAATCAGTAATAAAAAGCATATCTATCTTAAAGTTGATATCAGAATATTTTTAAACATACTCTATATTGTCTTTTGGTGTAAGAATACTTAAGGAAAACATTACCTTTGAACAAGATTATTTTTTTTAGAGCAATTTACTAGATGTTCAAAAACTCCACCTATGTTTTACACAACCGGTCCCAAGCCCAGAAAGGAGGAGGGTTGTGATAGGCTTGGCGAGCCAACGTAAATATTCAGCCAATCTTATGGAAATGAAATCTAATATGGACTTCATTTCTAGCATACCCCAACTTGTTTGGGAAAAAAGGCTTTGTTGTTGTTGAATTTTACTAGATGTTCAAAAGTTTGCAAAATTAGCTTTTAGTTTAAAGTTTTTTTACAACAACAACAAAGCCTTTATTCCCAAATAAATTAGGGTAGGCTAGAAATGAAACCAATATGAAAGTTTAAAGTTTTTTTTAACAACGGAAAAAAAATTTTGTTCTCAATATAATACAGGAAAAAGTGTTTTTTTTCAGGAGATTGTACAAGTAAAGTTGCATTAAAAAAATGTTGACAAGATTCTTTAAACATGTCCCCATCTTATAATTATCACAAGATTTAAATGTTAACACATCTAAAATTAAATATCAGCTTGGTAGAATCCTAACTTTTACAAACAGTTTATAGTTTTATAAGATATGCATGGCATAGAATTTTTCATTTTTCAAAGATGCAAGGCAAGCACCCCACATCGGTGTACTATATTAAATTAACTTGCCAAGTCCTACGAAAATATTATAATACATTTTGAAGACACGTTGCTTAAAACTAACACCGGTCAGCTTGATAAGATATATAAAAGTGTTTTCATTTTGTAGCTTTACTAAGAAAAAAGAGCAAATCAGCTTGAATTGCCATTTTAGTAAATTACTAAGAAACCTGCGCAACACTTTTATGTTAGGAGATATGATACAAAAACTCTTCACGTCCTCCCATATAGTTAGCCTTTTGATTAACTGTCATATTAAATTTGTGAAGAGAATAATGACCACAGTATGCTTTCATTTATCTAAAACCTGATATATTGACTTGGTCCATTGAAGTCAATCAAAAAGACAAATTAGCTTGTGTGGAAAATCTGGCACAATTGAAGCAGTTTGGTTAAAATCCTGATAAAAACACGTACTTCCTCTAAAGAGCGATACTGGTCGGCTATTTTTGAGTACTTCCTCTCAAGGCTTGATTTTGAACCACTCGGCTGTGATGTAACTGGCTGCATGGGAGGTGATCGTGCTGTTACGGTCTGAACTGGAGCTGGCACGGCTGGCATCTGATAACTTGATGGCTGTGTCTGAACTTCCCTCCGACGGGGTTCTCTCCGGTTGTAATCATCACGATAGTTGGAGTAGCCCCGTGGAGGAGAGAAATTGCGAGACAGGTAGCCTTCAGTACGGGCATAATGGTGCGGGTACCCATGAGGCGGTGAGTCAGAGTCATATGGGTCCCTGTTAAAACTATAATTTATTAGACAATAGCTTTATGCATAACACCTTGCATTATACTGTATTAGCAACTTTTTCCACAATATCTCTGTTATCTCTGTGATGATTGCAGTTTTACAACAATGCCCAACCATTCAATAAAACATAGAAAAAGGATGCTAATATCTGATGAAGTGGTCAGCATAAATACAAACATATTCAAAAACCATTTAATGAGTGATTTCTCAATAATAATAAAAAGGCAAAAACTTAGGTACACCATTCTAGATGCTCCCTAGATACTCCAATCAATCTGTACCATTCAAATGCATCAAGATTCGCACCATACATTCCAATCAAATGGTACGGATTGATTGGAGTATCTAGGGAGCATCTAGAATGGTGTACCTAAGTTTTTGTCTAATAAAAAAGACTAAGGGTAATTTGGTCATTTCGAGTTTCTACTGTAGTTAGCATTGTGTTTCTCTCTCAATTAGCAGAATAAACGTTCTTGGTAGTTGCAAAAGCAGGAAAGCCTTATTCACAAGCAAAGCAAATATTTTTTTTTTATTCACAAGCAAAGCAAATATGTTGGCAGGATCTGAAAAGGCACTTATTCAACAATAATTGGTTGCGGTACCTTCTTCTGAAGCGGGAAGAATCATCATATGGATAATCACGAGAAAAGCTCGAGTCCCAAGGATTGTGATCGTATGGATATCGGTGATCTCGATGCTGAGATGGCACTTGTGATGCCTGGGGTACGCTTCGTTGGCTTGTTAAATCCTCCGATGAGGTTTTGCCGGCAATTTTTTTGATAATTCGACTAATCATCTCTAGGATTACAAGTATAAGAAATAACAGGAATCCCCAAATCTTGGTTATAACAACCTGTAATGATGTAAATTACATAACATCAAATTAATCTATATATTTCATGAGTAACAAGAGATAAGATGTGAGCGGATGCAATTTTATCCCAATTGAGGATTTCTGAAAAGACCAACTTTCACATGGTTACTTAAGGAAAAAGATGAAATTGGGCCAGAATGAAGCAGCACTTTGAACTGAAGTTTTTTTCCGGAAGGCTGAGAAGGATTGCACAGTAGTTGAACAAGAAATACCCCAAATAAAGAAAGAAGATAAACTGACAGAAATTAACTTAATTTGAAATGATAGTAGCTCAACTACTTAAAAAAATATATACACAGAGAGAGAGGACAAATTAAGCTAAGAATATTTATAAACCAAATTGACAAATTAAGTTAAGAATAATTATAAACCAAATTGACAAAACAAAAGTATCTATTGTTTCCAATCAAAACCTCAAAAATCACATATGCATACCATCAAAACTCTTTCAAAACCGAGGGAAATGGTTCACCAAAAATGATCCGCTCAATAAAACCCGTCACACTCCTATCTCTTAGGTTAAAACAAAGGAAATCTCTTCCTTAAAATGGCGAAGAAAAAAATAGAAGCTTGAACTTAAAGTCACGGGTGAGCCGGTGAGAAGGGGTTAAAGCAAAGCAAACGGTCAAACAAGTTACCAGTAAAGAAAATTCAATTTCCCTTCGAATTCGTCCATCTAGATTCACACGTGAAGCACAGTACGGAGTGGGTCACATGCAAACTAGAGAGAAACAAAAGGGCTAAATAAATGCAAAAAAAAATTACCCACAGAAAATTAGCCATGGCTGAGTGGCACCGTTGTACGATGGAATCGAAGCTCTGAGGCTTCAGAATCTAGATTTTGAGTAGATCTATGGTTGCTTCATAGTTCATACCTTTCGATTTTGGGGTGGAGAAAGAGATATTGTGCGACCCGTTATTATCACTTATCAACCCATGTTCCTCCTTTCTTCTTCGCCACTTTCTTTTTCCATGTGACGATGATCCGAAATTAGTGCTGATTCTTTGTTAGCTTCCTCATGTCGATTACCTCGCTTAGCGGCTATATCTTGCTGCGAGTCAATGTTTAGTCTTGCTTAATGCTTAGAGTACTTCATTCTTAAAATTTAAATTTTAAGAATTTCTAAATTGTCGCCACATAGTTTTAAAAATTTAATTACTATTTAGTTTTTATATTCTTCATTTTTTAAATTAAATAAAAAGTTAGAATTTTTTAATTGTCACGTCAGCAAATACTATTAATATTATGAGAGACCGATCAATTTTAGTCAATAATTAAACCACGTCAGAGTTAGGCAAAGTTGCTAAATAAGAAACTCTAGAGCAAAATTTCTAAATAAGAAACTCATCTACATTTTTTAAACTCATTTAGAAACTGTCACATCAGATTATAAACTCCAAAAATTTCAGAAATAAAGATACTCTTAGTCGTGAAAGCAATCCACCTCTTTTACAAATTTTTTTAGTCAGTCCACCTCACAAGATTTTACCCAGTATTATCCGATTTTTTATATAATAAATAAATTATTTTATTTAATAATTTTAATTTTTTGTTTAATAATTTTGACTATTTTACTTAATAATTATAATTACAATTTCTGAAACGTATCTACAAGTTAATGAAATTTATTATTATATATCCGTACAAGTTAAATGGAAACTATCATTACATTTCCATAAAATTATAATAATAATCACAAAATAAAATATGAAGCCTTTGATGAAAATTATAAAGATCATCAAGTCATGAAATATCTCATAAAGAATCATATAAATCATAAAACCCTGAAAATTTTATAAAAATCATAAAATTATTGATATTTTGCAAAAAAATTCACGAAATTACTAAAATACATTTCACGAAAAAATCATATAGATGTCTTAAAGTATGCATTAAAAATCTTATAATGAGTCAATGATGACAACAATAATAAACAAAAATATTATAATAGTAAAAATAAAATAATGATGATGATAATAAAATACAATGATACAAAATAAAATAAGAAAGCCATAATATCATAAACGAACAATAAAACATATGGCCATAATAACAAGTATAAAAATATAAACAAAATGATGAATCAAATACAAATAAATAAATAAAAAAGGAGGAAGTATAAATAAATATAATAAATCTCATTCTTTAAAATAAAAAATTCGAACACCAAATAAACTTGAAACTAAACCTAAACTCTGAAAACACTAAATAAACTGCAAGAAAATCCCAAATTCATGCAAAAGTCCTATGTTTCATATGAAACATATAAAATGATACAAAAATTAAAATATATCATTAAACGCCTCGCTCTCAAAATAAATTATATAAACAAATCAATTAGTAAGTAATATTTGAGACCCTTTTTAGACCATATGACTTGACCATTGCTACTTAAGAATAATAGATATCTGAGGACCGAAATAATACATCGGATAAATAATGATAGAAACTTGTGTCTGATCCGGACTTAGAACCCTAGAATTTAATTGGTTAAAATTATAAGTCTTAAACGCCTGCATCTCTTAAATTCCAAAAAAACACATTTAGGATGACATGTCGTCATTTTTGCTATCAAGAAGAAGAATCAGTTCACATAGTAATCACATTTCTCATCCTACGAGAATAGAGGAGCGCAAAGGAGTGCTGACGCAATAAAAGATTTAATGATGCGAATCGGGTATAATAAAAAATGATTCGATAACATCTAGGATAGTTTCATTATTGTAATTTTACTTCATTTGTTTGCATCACTAATCACAATCATATATATTCCTACAAGAGAGATTCTGATATCAAACATATGGTCTTTAACGTATCTCCATTCCTCTTCGATTCACCTTGAATTCAAAACAAGAACGGCGTCGAGTATGTGCTAACGTCCGCTCTTAGCTTTATCGCCTGTTACACGATCGATTGCATAATTGACAACTATTTAGCAAATATTTAGATAAAGAGATAAAACTAGGTTGAAAGTAGTAACCAACTTAATGTATGGCTAGATATAATTTTTATAGGCTCTAAATATCATATCAAGACTCTTCAAATTAATACAAGAATTAAGGCATGAATAGAATTCAATCCGGCATATTAACTACTAACATTTTAGCACATAAACTACCATAACTTTATCTAGAGAACTCCAAACGAGCTCAAATCTTCACCATTGGATTCTACACTCCAAAGTATACAATTTCCAAGGTCATTTGTCCAGATTGATTATTGTTTGTCCTTTCAAATTCATGTTCAAAGTGGCCTTAAAACCTGACTCGAATTTGTGGTCATAATTATGGATCTCTTCTCTATCTTTTATTTGTAAAATAAATTATATTGAGTTTTGGGATTTAAATAAATTTATATTCCATAATAATATTCTCATATTATATAATAATAAAACTTATATTGTACTCGTAATATACACATTTCAATAAATTTATTTTTCCTTTAGAAAATCACGTCATATGACATAATATTTTAACAATTCTTATTTGTACCTTTATTACATGCAATATCAAATATTGTAAATAGAAAATATATTAAAATATTTATTCTTTTTTCATGTTCAGTTGATCTAACCTATGTCAATGATCTGTGTTATGTTGGTAATGACATAAGACATTTTATTTTATAAATTATAAGAGGTATTCTAGCTATACATTATAGTTATCCAAATAAGATAGATGTTTATTAAATCTTAACAAAATACGATAATGTTATCATTAACACTACTTGCGTCTATTTCATGCCTTACGATATTATAATTAATATACAAAGTAGAATTGTGTCATCTTTGTATTATAATTATTTCTTGGTATCAATTAAGTACTTTCAGTTATATTGAATTTATTTATAATTCTTCTTTACCAAGGAGCCTCTAAAATACTATTTCTCATTGATGGGTGACAATGATACTATTTGCATATACATCTTTCTTGCACAAGTTATATATAAAAACTATTACTTTTATCACTACTTATTGCAAGTAGCTTCTAATAATTATTACGTTATGCATTCCTCATGTAAAAAAAAATACATGTCTCAATCTTGGAATTAAAGACACGACAAAAATATTAATGACACGAATATAATCCATATAATATTTTTTTATTAGATTTGTTTAATATATGAAACATTTCATATATACGTATTATAAAATGATAATCTTTTATCAATGTTTGCATAACTGCAATGTAATTTTCATGATGCGGTATTTATAGTGTATTTGATCCTTAAGTTTTAAACATTTTATAATATCAAATATTTGGTTGCAAGTATACAACATGTCATTTCTGGTACTTAAAGGTATCGTATCCACAAGGACAATTTGACTCTCTAGTTTGATCTAAATATTCAAACCTAAGCAATTGAAATATGATTGTGAGTTCAATAGAAACTTAGAAAGGATATATGTGAAGTGAGAGATTAAACATGTTTAAAGATGAGAATGGAAGACCTAGGGTTAAGGGGTTCACCGCTCGCTTGTTTGTGATAAAAATTAGTCAATTTGTACAATTGTTGATTAATACGAATACTGGTGATCTAATGAAGGCATTAAATGTTGATTTCTCAGTTTAATACCAACCCTAGAGTAATTAAGGTCTATGGTTAGATAAGTCTTTTTTTTGAAAAAAAGTGGTTAACCACCAGTTTCATTGAAACTATAAAGTCATACCTAGTTAAATCCAACTCTCTAGATTTAACTGGTCTTTAAGTAACTACATGATAATCACTAAGTTTGTGAATATTGAACCTGTTTCAAACTACTGCAACAAACCAAAACAAGCCAAATTTGCAACAACATCCAATTAAAAAGCTGTAAAAAACATTCTATTCTAATATGATTTGACTCCTAATCCAGCAAATCTTCATCATCTTCATTCTCTTCTCCAGATGAGTGAATTACCAAAGTTTGTTCTACCCCCTCTTTTGAACCCTCCTCTATTACCTGTAAATTGTGAAGGTCTGTCACGTCCTATGACAAGATTATTGAAAGTTTAAGAAGAGAGCCTCCTTTAAAAAACTAACACCAAAACCTAGTTAAGCTAATCACCTTATAACCAATAGATGAAACATTTTGAATAGGATTATTTTGAAATATAATTTTATTTCTACAGATCCAAATATTTCATAAAACAACCCCCTAACTAATTCAGTTATTTTATTATCCTTCAAAAGAATCATACCATCCATTAACCATAGATCTTCTATTGTATGACTCTGAAAATTAAAATTATTATGGCAAGCAATCAATTGCCAAATACTTCTAACAAAAGAGCAATTCACAAATAAATGATCCACTGTTTCTTTGTCTTTACAGAAAACACAAGATAACTCAACCTCAATCCTTTTTTTTTTTTTTGCTAAGTTAACTCTAGTTAAAACTTTTCTTTTTCTAACTAACCATACAAAATTTTTAATTTTCAGAGGTAATTTAGAAGCCCATATAGTATCAAAATCTTTGCAATATACTCCTCCTAAAATTTAACCAGTGATACAAAGAATTGACTGTGAAAATACCATTATTTGACCATCTCCATTTCACTTCATCCCTATCTTCAATAAGCTGAATATTATTAATATTTTTTCTAATTCTACCCATTCATTTTGATAAATATCAATAATTTGTCTAGAGAACCTTAGTATTTTATTATTAGTGTAATGAACATTAAAGACTGTAATTTTTTATCTAAAGATATAGAAAAAAGATAAGGAAAGTTAATGGCTAAAGCAGTGTCTTCAAACCACCTAGCTGTCCAAAACAAAGTATTTTGACCATTTCCTACAGTTTTGTTGATACTAATTACTAACAAATCTTCATCTGCCTTAATACCTACCCAAAAGTATGAAATTTTCTGGGGCCTTCTAACAATATACTTGTATGTAATAATATTTTTCTACATACTAGAAACTAAAGGATCTTGTAACCTGTAGTATCATTTAGCTAAAAGACTTTTATTCATAATTTCTAAATCTAAGATTCCTAAACCTCCATTCTGTTTATCTTGACATACCATGGACCATGCAACTAACATAATACCTTTTTTTTAGCAGAACGACCACCAAACCAAAGGAATCTCTTTCTTAATTGATCTAATATGTGTCTTATTGTAACTGGAATTCTATACACTGACATCCAGTATAATGGTACAGCTAAAAGAACATAATTTATCAATACTACACTACCTCCTATTGAAAGCATAGAGCTTTTCCATGTTTGAAGTTTCTATTCAACTTTTTCTAATAGAAAATTTCAATCAGCTAATTGTAATCTATTTGAACTAATATGAACACCTAGATATTTTATAGGGAATTTTCCTATACTGCATTTAAGACTATCAGCTATATGTTTGCATTCTTGTTCTAAAGGATTCAATGGAACTATTTCACATTTAGAAAAAAATATTTTTAAACCGGATAAGTCTTCAAAAACAATCAAGATCCATTTAAAAATTGAAATATATTCATCTTTGGCTTCTAGAAATAAAAGTGTATCATCAGCAAAATGAAGATTGAGAATTGATCCATGTTCACCATAATTTCCTAAGCCTTTTAATAACCCTTTAGCTTGTGCATTGACTAAAATAGTATGGAGAGAATATGTTGCTAGATTGAATAATAAAGGGGATATGGGATCACCTTGCCAAACTCTTCTTTTGCATGGAAAATATTCACAAAGATCACCATTAAAATTTATGCATGTTCTACCACTTTCTAACAAATTCATAATCCAGTTAGTCCGTGTAGTACCAAATCCTCTACCTATCATGATCTCTTTTAAGTGTTCCCAATTAATCCTATCAAAAGCTTTTTCAAAGTCTATCTTAAATAAAATTCCTTTAATCTTAGAATTTTTGACAGAATGTAGAACTTATTGTGCAATAACTACATTGTCCATAATATTTCTATTTTTTACATAAGCTGTTTGACTATGGGTTATGAGTTGATTCATAAGTGGGGCTAATCTTAAACTAACAATTTAGATATTATTTTGGCACTTGGTTAGATAAGTCCTTAATTACATTAAAGTTAGCGCACACCGGATTAGAGCGTTCTAGGTCGATTTATCGAGCAATTACACATCTAATAAATCGACTAAGTAATTCCTAACAAATTCCTTGAATAACTAATCTTTGTTCTCAGACTTGATTAGTGTTAAAGCATTTATTTCTAGTTATGAGATTAAGTTTCAAATTTCACAATAAAAAACTCAAACCCTAAAATAAAGATTAATAAAATGAAACAAGAAAAATAACAATTGATTCTAATTTCAGCCATTAAAAATTAAGCAAGTTTAGGATTTGACCTGATCCTAGAGAGTTGATTAGTCTCTCATGGAAGGAGAAAGTACAAGAGAAATCATAATTACAATCAAAGAGAAAAGATTAGGGAAGAAAAAGCGAGAGAATCCCGCTTGCCAATCCTAGATTCCTTCTCCTTGATCTCCTAGCCTATACCTTCTTTTTCTCCTTCTAATATGTTTAAAAGTCTTCAAATGCTCACAGCCACCATCTCTTCCTTGGAGGAAATTATTTAGCATAGAGACCCCACCCCAGAGGAATATGAACTCGCTCATTATCCCTAGAAAATCCTGCCTATATATAATTTAAAATCATGAACAATTCAAAACTTCGAAAAAATCTTTGCGGCCCACAAATTGATGTGAAGAGGTGCGTTCTGATAGCTGGTGAGACCCCAAATTTTGTAGCTTCTTGCGGTCCGCAAGAAGTTCTCTGGCTTCTGCTGACTCCATTTGGGATTAAACTTGTGGCCCGCAATGTCTTGTGCAACAATTCGTCTGCCAGCCTGTCAGAACTTAGTCCTCCTGAGTAGCTTGCGGCTCGCAAGCCAATACAATTTGCACTGTTCTCTTCTGCTCGATGTCATGGTCTTCAATTTGCAATCTGTTTGATCTCAACTCTCTTGTACTTGCATCAAAATAGACAAAATGGATAGAATCACGAATTTGCATGCTTTTGATCCTAATATAATCTAAATATTGAAAGTAATGGTCAATATTGCACCCCAAACCATATGTTTTGGTATATATAAATTTGGATTATCAAATTCTCCCACGCTTGAACCTTACTTGTCCCCAAGCAAGTCTAAGCCAATAATAGAGCTGGTGTACAATCTCAACCATGCTTATGTAAACCAAAGCAAACAATTTTAAAATAAAATGAGCGAATTTGTGAACTTGAAAAATTCAAAAGAGGTTTGATTTAAAATTAGGCCTAAATAATAAATTGAGAATTGGAATCGATCGGAATATCTTTTGGAAACCTTCTTCACCTCACGGACACAATTTTTATTTTCTAATAATTACAAAATTTTAAATTCTAACCTATATGACATGAAATATTTTTCAAAGAAATTAACGACAAGTTATGCATATCTCTACCGAGTCTTTTGAAAATATTAAGCTACTTCGATTCACGCCACTAGCGACCTACTCAAAGAGTCTACTCCACAACTCCTCTTTCGCTTTCCACTTTACCACATGATGCTTTTAAAAACACTAGAAAATTCCGAAAAATGTGAAATTTTGAACTTCGCGCATGAAGAAAGTTCTCACTTGATATCGCGCTCTTTCGGTTGCCTTGTGTCGTATGTGGTACATCCGCCTGTGGATAATTGTCCTAGCACTAGTGAGGCTTAGGGTCACTTAATTTGAAATTTGGCATGCGTGTCGGGTATGTAATCAATTAGCAGGGACCTAGATTTTTTTGGACAGAAAATAAAACTCGAAGTCTATAAGCTTTTAATTCCTTGTTCCAAAATTGGTCAAGACAGGATTTGTTAATTAACACACACTCATTCTTGAATTAATCACCTCCCGGAAAGAAGATTTATTCCGGGAGACCCGTGGACGTAGGCCTAATTTTTTTGATAGGCCGAACCACGTTACATAGCGTATTCACTTGTTCTCGATTGCTCTTTCTCTTTAGCACTTTGCTCTTATTTCTTGTGATTTGCTCAATTGTTCTTGAAATTGCTTGTTCTATTACTTGGCTAGGTGATTAAGGTCTAAAAGATTTAAATTGAATTGAAATCGCTTTCGCACATAGAATTGACCTTAGTCTTGCGCATTAGCATCAACCCCCATTATATTCTAACAATACTCTCCATTAAGTATTGGTACTCTATCCGGAAATTCGTGACCGTCAGAGAAAAGAAAAGGCAACCCTAAGTCGCTTGGAAGGACTTGTCGGGAAAAGACATTATGAAGGACTTCCGAGAATCAAGCACATCTCCGACATTGATCAAGTAAAGACCAGAGACAACTGAAGGAGATGGAAAGTAAGTAAAACACGTTTTCGCTCTTTGTTTATTTCATTCATATTGCAACGGTATTTGAATTAATTGAATTGCAATTGTTTTAGATTAGAGAACGATTTATTATGTGATAGCCTAACTTGATAACAATAACAAGTAGTACATAGCATGAACAAAACAAGAAAAATACAATAATAACAATAATGATAATAAAAATAATAATAACAATAACAACCAAATAACAAGTACAAGTACAAGGACAATAATAATAATATGAACTAATACAAGAACAAGAACAACAATAAGAACAAAAACAATAACAATAATAATAGAGAGCTGATATACTGATCATGTCGATCACGTGATCGATACGCATGTCGTTCTACATGTTATTTGAGTTATATGCATATTATTGTGTACTGAAAAATAGTTATGCATGTTATTTTTTTAACACGTATAACAACTCAAATAACATGCATAATAATTTTTTGACATTCATATCGACATATGTATCGATAACGGAATCAATGACGAAACATTTTCCATAACAATAAAATAACAATCACCAATAAATGCATTCGTGCAGATCAAGGGCCTTGTGTTCGCAGGTAAAATTCCTATTGAACATTATTAAAGATAGAAATTGCATGATTCAAATTGTAACTAACGGATAATAGAAAAGCTCCATAAGGAGAACTTCCACTTGTTCTTGTAAAATAATGTAGTGGGTCTATATCAATCAGTGTTTAAAAAAAACCCATTCAGATCTATTAATAATTGACGGTAAGTAAATCGTTACGTGTTACGTTTAACGTATACTCGTATATTTCGAATAAAAATAATTAATTGGCAGCAAAATATATTTAATTGTCAGTTAAGTCTGTTAATTAATTATCAAATTCAATTAATTAGTCAATTAATTTTTCAAATTTATTGAATATATAATAAATATGTTAATACTATATTTAAAAAATTACTAAAATATTATAAATTCATACTTTAATATTTTATTTATTATTTTTCATTTAAATTAGTTAATATTATATTTATAAACATGCAAGTGATTTGTTTTATTGAATTATTAATATTTTATATTAAAATATGAAAAGACAAATTATTCGCAAAAATCCGACTTGTCAATATTTTGACAGTATCAGCGCATTCCGCTTTTTAAAAAAAAATTTATTCATTGTCCGTAGGTTTACAACACACATTCATAAATAAAGCAAAAAATAAACTTAAAAATATCCTTCTAAAAGTAATCTCTGATGAAACTTAAACCTCAAACATGTGGAACCGGATCTCCTGCTCGTAAATCCCTGCTTGTTTCGATCTGGACCGTTCAAAACTCATCTAACGGTCGTCCGTGACGATCGAGCGGTCGGATCGAAGACAAGCAGAGAACCAAACAGAAATTTACGAGCAGCAGATTCGGACCCCAAACATGTTCCGTAGAAGTTTTGATTCCAGTTTTTTAAATACTGATATGATACCAATAATTTCGAACATTGAACCGGAATAGCGGACATTTAAAAGTTCGAAAGGCAGCTTCCGCGAAGTTACAGGGGTCAATATAGTATTATAGTTGATTGTGACGAGGACTACTGGCCAACTAAGTGACTACTGACTAACAACCAGCAGGCAGCAGCTGTACCAGTTGTATTTTTTTAGTCTTCGAATCTGGCTCAAATCTGTCGGATGTAACATCTATTCTTATTTTAGAAGAAGGGTAGAATTTCATGTCTTTCTAAAATGTATGTATACGAATTTCTCTTTTTTAAAAGTGTAATATAAAACCTTTGAGTAATTATATCGTTACTCTTACGTTCATGTCCCCTTAAGTGCTCTCTCCTAGAGACAAAAAAATTCTCCCGCACATTTCTCATTTTTCTCTGACATTTCTTTCTTTCGCCTCTTATTATGTAAACTTCGACTGCTCTGTCACGAGTTTCTCCGTTAAGATCATGAATTTCAGCCACATCGTTCTCGTCGTCTTCCTTTTTTTTTTTTTAATGAATTTCAGTCACGTCTTTCTTCATGTTTTAATATACTAGTAATCGTATCCGTATCAAACAACGGGAGACATTATGAGCGAAAACAAATTATTTAAATTGCGTGTTGATCAACTATTATTTTTGCGTGTATCACATTTTTGTGAATTATTCGACGCATATTCAAAACTATGTGATCTTGTCAATTAGTTGTATTAAAAATAGATGCTTGGAGAAGTGATTTTACAATTTTTTGCCCGTATTTATCTTTCAACTACATAAAAATATAATATATACATGCACTGCACAACAATTTCATTTAGACTATGATTCTCTAGGTATCACCGTTGTATTATCTAGCTAGAATTTTCGCACATTAACTCCACGCCCGTTGTCCCTTCTACGACATATTGGATATGAGTCGTCTCCTTGAAGTGTTGACTCGTTAAATTGCTTCGGAAAATGAAATCTACATCATTTGAGATCACCTTGCATGCAAGGACAATTAGGATTCAGACTTCCACACAGTCTATGAAACATGTGAGTAGCAACCAGCTTGTGCAACATAGGGTATTTTTTTGGGTCGGGGATTTCAGCTGACACAAGTTGGTCGTATTGATCTGGATTCGTTCGCATGGAACGGATAATAACATAGGATAATTTCTATAGTATAGTATAGTATAGTATAGTGTAGTATGATGTCCGTGTCATGCAACAGATAATATTTTTATTTTATTAAATTTATTTTTTAATATTTTTTTAATGCATTTCAATTATATTCTCATGACAAGTTTTATAAAGTTATAACAATCACATTCTCGATAAATGTTAATATTTCCTAATATGTTAATGCATTATTCTCTGATTCAATTTTTTTCGGTGGATTAAAATCTGATTTGGGGGATACAATAACGGACAAATATATATAATGTAATGACAAGTCATCAAAATTGGCAAGTTTATGAGCACATTCAATTGTTTTTATTTTCTTTTATTTTGGATTAAGGAAGATGAAAGATGAAAATTAGAAGAATACAAAATTAACGGTTGTGATATATTCACACAATCGATCTAACTCATAAAACTCCAAGCTCTTTTATTATTTATATAGTATATATAGTATAATTATGAGTATCATAACGCCAATAGATTGATACTCATTAGCTGAAAACGAAATCCTCTCCTATATTTTTTGGGCGGCGCTATTATAAGCGCAATATTTCCAATTTTCAGTGCAGAGACAAACTTTTTCTCTATTTTTCTGATTTTGCCTCTAACTAAAACATGTAGATAGATATGCACTGCCAAGATAATCAATGCGTTGTTACTTTGAAAAAAGCAAGCACTATTTTATGATCTGAAATTCTGCTTGTACAAAGAAACTATCAAATACATATAAATGATTTGGCTTGATACATTCTCTTATTTCTCGTCAGAATTATAATTTCGATAATGATCAACGCCAACTATAAAATGTCATTATCACTTAATGATACCAAATTTATGTTTGAAATTATATTGAAAGAGTTACATATTAGTAAATATAAAACAGTTATGTCCGAAAGCTGGTATTAAATTGTTACTAAACTATAAAGTATATTGATAATAGAAATGAATTTGTTTTCCATGTCAAATATGTTGACATTAGATGTAAGTTGTAATTTATATGTGTTAAAAATATCTAATATGCCAAGTATTATTGTATGTATCTGAATCTACGATATTGAAAGTAAATTGTGTTGCATTTTTTTAATGTAACACAAACTAAAAAGTTGATATTGTACGGAAAATTTAAAAAATTATGTAATAAAAAATTATAAGAGCAAAATGTTCAGCACCAATCAGCACAATATTTTCTAGAAAGAAAAAAAAATCATGTTTTCAAAAAATGTTTAACGTATGTTAACCTTGAGTCGATCATTTAATCGTTAAACTTTAAAATGAAATTAAAATATTGTTAAACTGTAATATAAATAAATTTTTAGATCTATTTTTCGAATATGTAAAATACCAATTTATAAAATTTTATGCTTAATAGTAATGAAATTATGAAAGAAATGCAAAAATAATAAAAGTAAAGTACTTAAAAAAATTTACATATAAAATTACACTATTATATTGCTATATCCAAAATATTTAAAAAAGTGAGAAATTTATAGAGTTGAAACAAGACTTATGGAGTAAGTTCAAATTTTTATTTTTTCGATAACTCAAATTTGTTCCTATTCATCGCTGGTCTTTCTAAATTACTCACATAGTATAATAAAATGTACCAATAAAACTTTCGTTCAGCTCAATTTCTTAAACAAAATGGACTTAAACCATTTTATTAGCTTGAATAACATTTAATTGTCAAAAACAATTAAACCCATTTTATTCTAAAAATTACAGTCTAACTTTTTAAATGAAAGTTAAAATTCATTTTTTTTTGTTTTAAAAAATTACATTTGAATTATGGATTATTTTCAATTAGAACCATTTTATACTCATGCCGAGTATATCACAGTTGAAAACGACATTATTTATGTACATCGATAGTCAAATGACAATATGTGAATAATCATTCTTATAATACTTACCATATATAATTTGTACAAATGACATTATTGTCCTTATAGAATCAAGCATTGTGTATTAGTATCCTCTAGTTTGAAGGGTATTTTAGTCCATAAAAAAAGTAAGACTATGACCAAATGGAGAACTCCATTTCTTAGGTGCTTTATAAATAGCATAGATAGATGAATTACAACCACATGCTTTTTTATGTGCGAGTCAATGAAGTCTTCATATTCGAACTTGTCAATTTTTATATTATAACAATTAAGTCTCTATATTATAATAAATAAATCTTCATATTGGACCTTGCAAGTATTTATATTAGAACAAACAAGTATCAATATTAAAATATACAAGTCTTTATATTAAATTAAGAATATCTCTATATTATAACAAACAAGTTTTTATATTAAAACTTGTAAGTATATATGTTAAAAACTGCAAGTCTCATTATTGAAACATGCATGTCTCTATATTAGAACTTACAAGTCTATATACTAGAACATGCACGTCTCTATATTGGAACCTGTAAATCTCAAATATTTGAAACCTGCAAGTATCAATATTGAAACATGCAAGTCTTATATTGAAACATGGAAGTCTCTAAATGAGAAGAAGCAATTTTTTATATTACAATATGAAAGTCTCTATGTTACAATCTGTAAGTCTCTATATTAGAACATTCAAGTCTAATATAGAAAAAGTTGCAGCAAAATTGAAAAAAGTTGCAACAACAATCTAATATAAATACTTACATGATTAAAATAAAACTTACAGGAGGAGCGAAAAGCTAGCGGAGCGGATGAACGGAGTGGGGCGCTAATTTTTGTTCTATAGCAAGAAACAGTTAAGGACGATAATTAGTGAGAGACTGTCAGTAAGTCACAAAAAATAAAAAGGTCCTATTACTTAATTCATAATATGTATTATATTGTTATATCTCAATCTATATTACTCTTTCATATCAACAATTTTAATTAAAAAATATATAAATGAATATTGTAAAAGTGAAAAAATACATGTTGCATTTATTCTATTCGGTAACATCTTTTGTATCAGCTTTCTAATTTGAAATAATAATTATTAACATGCATAAAATATATAATTGTGAACGGTTGTATTTGTATATTGTCAAGGGTGGAGCTAGGAGATGCTGAGGGTGCTTGGCATCTCTAATATTTTTCATAAATGATTTAATTAGTATAATTACAAGAGTATTTTAATATATTATTTACGAGCTGACAATCTCTAATAAAATTTTAATGAAAATAGAGAGTAATTTGAAATTTTAGCAACCCTCAATCTAAAATCTTAGCTCCACCCGTTAATTGCTTTCGGTATAAAAGCAAATTTTAATTGGCTAATGTCGGTAACCAATATAATTTATTACACAAATAATCAATAATTCATATAATTTGTTTGCATTATGATTAACTTTTTACGAAAGATAACTATATTACGTGAGCCGAGAGGAGAAAGGGTTATGATGGATTATAATTAGTTGATTAATTTTGTTGAGTAAATTACATATTTGAATATATTTGATGTAACTTTCAGAGAAAAAAGATGTAATTTTTTTTTCAGATTTGAGAAGGCCACACATAATTAGAAATTTAGAGGATAAATAATTTAACTTTAAGATATTCAGAGAATAAATAATTTGGAAATTTTCTAGCTCGGATTATAAATCAAGAACAATAAATTTCCGATTATAAATATTTAGGCAAAAACTTAGGTACTAAAAAAGATGGGTACACTGTGTACTGTAGTTCATGAGTTTTTCAATTTATCGAGATTGATGAAATGCGATTTACTTTAATTTTTATTGTGTTTTTCAATAAATTACTTTTCACCAATCTGAATGAATTGAACGGTTCAGATGAACTAGAGAATCCAGTGTACTCATATTTTGAATAACCCAAATTTTTGCCAAATGTTTAACAATTACATATATGTATAAGTGAGGTTTTGATACTCCACAAAATTACATTACTCGTGGTATTTTGTTTTTTTATCTAGTATATCGACTTAACTAAAATGAAGATATTTAACGGATAAAAATTATAAAAGCATGCGTCTAAATGTTAATGTAAATGTGTGTTAAAAAAAATGACATGAAATTATCAAACAATCACGATCAAGGATATTGTCATTCTTCATTTAAAAATTGGTATAGACAAAAAATAAGTAAAATTTACCATAATTGGAATTCAATACCAAACGGAAACGGAATTAGGTAGCACACTTTGACATCAAGTTATTTGATATTATTCTAAAAAAGAATAAAAATTAAATAAACTTATACATACTTTGTTTTTCTTGTAGTCATGTAAGAAATTTTGGTACAATTTAAAATTATCTTTTTTTTTTATTAAAAGTTGTTAAATTAATATGAACTATTTCAATCGTCTCATTAGTTAACCAGCAAGCAATATATTAAATTCACCATATTCTTGCAATGATATGTACTATTTATTATCATATATATTGTATTTTTTACTTGTTATTTTTTACATAAACTATTTTTTACGAAGTTAGAGATTATCAAAGTAATTTACTGTCAGTAAATCCTTACTCTACAAATAAGTTGAATTCACCAAAAAAAATTGAGCTGGGTAATTTGAAGTTTCTTCCGAAAACAAAATAGGTCGATGCGGTCATTAATACGCACGTCGCTCTACATGGTAAAAGAGTTATTATGTATGTTGTTTGAGTTATTTGCATGTTATTTTTGCATGAAAAAATTATTATGCATGTTATTTGAGTTGTTATGCATGTTAAGAAAATAACATGCATAATAACTCAAACAACATGCATAAATATTTTTCAGTACAAAATAACATGCACAATAACTCTTTTAACATGAAGAGCGACATGCGTATCGATGAGCATATCGATGAACGTATCGCTATATCAGCTCCCGACAAAAAAATACTTAGATAACCACATAAAATTAAGTTGTACACTTTCTACTCTTCTTTTTAAAAAATATTCAGATTAAAGATAATAATTTTAGTTATACTAATTTATATGACTAATTATGATTACTTTTTAACATATAATATATATATCCTTGGAATAATTCAAATTATATTTAGAGTCTTACTTGTTTAACTCGGTCTGCACCTTTGTAGGCTGCATGTAGAGTCTCTCAAGCCTCCTTTGACGTGTTTGCACTTGCTATTTTCTCAAAATCACCTTCACCTACTCCTTGATATAGGATCTAGAGTGTTGTCTTGTCCTTCATTCTCTTCTCTTTCAGGATCTTCAGCGCTGTTGCTGTTAACCCTTCTGTGGTTGCCACTTTCTCAAACCCAGTCTCAACTATCTCCCACACATCTTGAGCTCCAAGCAATGCTTTGATTTGGATGCTCCAGTTGTCGTAGTTGGACTTTGTGAGTTTTGGCAGAGCCATAGATTCTAGTGAGTTGTTCCCAAAATCAGCCATGTCACTTTGATACCAATTTGTTGAAAAAGGGGATGCGTCGGTACTGATTGCACCCAGTGCTTTGCACTCTATTCAGGTATTAATCTCACAGGTAGAGAACTCTCCTCTCACAGCTCACTTGTTAATGGTGGCTAAAACCTGTAAACGGATTATATCTGAGAGAGATAGAATTCAACTAAGCAAATTTTTCTATTAAGCAGATGAAATGTTTACAGATACAAATAGTTTGAATTCTTACAGTCTTATCAATCTCATCTATCTTATCATCTTTTAACGAAGCAACTACGCTCTTACTTATACTACTCAGCGCATTTAATGTTGATACTAACCTAACTCATTAGCTACCGACTGCCTACCTAACTTATTCAATGCAGTCTCCTCGAAACTAACAACAATTAATGTGTTTTGGGTTTCGTGCCGTCTCTTCGGCTTCTATGCTTCTAGTTGGGATTTTCGTCCCGACTTGTCTTCATCTTTGAGTACCCGAATTCTTTCTGTTCGGGTGTTCTTCCCGAATGACTTTTGTCGGATATGTCTTCATCACCTGAATTTACCGGATTCTTTTCATTTGAGCTTTTGTCCTTCGGGTACTTGGTCTTCGAATTCTGAATCCGACTCAACGAATTCTTCCGATTCGAAACTTCGGAATTACTATTTCCAACAAATCGAAGTAACGTTGAGACATCGAACCCAGTTAATGAGATTATGCCATTATTGAGCTTTTTGGGCTCTTAAAAGTTGTATTTCATAAAGTTACAGGCCCTAATTTGGCATCACATCATTTTTTTTTCTTTTTGATTGAAAGCCGTAGGTATTATAATTGAATTGGAAATCAGTCTTACACCCACCCCTTTACTTGGGGCAGTCACAAAAAACACTAGACAGCTAAAGCTTGCTAACTACCTTCGGCTACTACTAAAAGAAAGCATCCTAACAAAATAAAAGACACTAATATAACATCCTAAAATAAGATAAAGAAAAGTAAAACAAAGGGTTGAAAAGGTCGCAATTTCGTCTGATAGTAGGGCTTGTCTGACGAATAACACATCATATCATAACACGTACACACAAATTCTCTTAAAAGAAGCAAGAAAATATGTACAAGTACTCTCAACAGTTTGCACTCCCTTTTCAACTACCATCAATAACTGTGGTATGTTGACTCCACTTTTACGTGGAGTCCACGTGAGAAATAAATTCATATTTGATGTGTATCTTGTAACGCGAAGTATTCATGCAATAGACATATAAACTCGAAATTTGTACTTATTTTGAGATTATGTGAATCATTAAATGAATACTTCAACTTACAAGATATCCAACTGAATATGGATTCGTGAGAAATAGGGGAGAGCGACCGTGACAATAGATAGTTGTATAATTGTCCAAAAAGCAAAGGCATGTTAATTTACAAGGTATTTTTCCAAACAGATTTCGCCATTCCAGGCCATTTCTCAAACGACAAAATTTCATATTTATTTTAACGGGCAGGCAACTGATTACAGCAACGGGCAACCAATTCACAAAGTCGGAACATGTGATCAATGACATGATCAATACCATGTTACTATACCAACTCAGTAAGGAGTGGCAACTAAAACAGCTGCTATTTGCAGTGTATGGTGATACCAAACACTTCAGTCAGATCCAAATCCTTAGGCGCTACTCCGGGTGGGAGCTTCCAATCAAGGCTCTGTAGCAGTTGTGCCAGAGCCAGCTCAACACTTGCCGTACAAAAACTAATGGCAAGACAACTGCGTTGTCCGGCACCAAATGGTATCAATTCGTAATGTTGGCCTTTACAATCAATTGGGCTATCCAAGAACCGTTCTGGCTTGAACTCTTCTGGGTTTCCCATAACTTCGGGTCTCGACCAATATCCCACGCATTGATGTATATGTGTGTTTTTGAAGGAATGTTGTAGCCATTGATTGTAACTGATTCCATGGATTCTCGTGGAACAAGCACCGGTGAGGAGGGTGCAGTCGAAAAATCTCTTTAATTGCAGCTTTTAGGTACGGCATGTTACAAATATCAGATTCCGATGCAATTTTTTTTCATCGACTACTCCTCGGATATAATTTTTGGCTTGTTTAAGTGTTTAGGGGTTAAGTACCAGTTCGATCATGCCCCAGTCCAGGGTTATGGAAGTGGTGTTTGTGCCGACTGCAAACTGTCATTCACAACAAGTAATTGAAAAGTATGTTCATAATTAGAATAACAATGAAATTTTGAATAATTTTAATGTATTTAGGTAATAAAATCTCTGGTTGAATCCAAAATTCAGTCTTACAAGGGATGAAACCAGCAAAAAGTAGTACTTAACTCATTGCAACATAAATATCTGGTACAATTTCATTATGAAATTAAGGTGCTTAGTTAAGAGGCATCTTAAGTCCCTCACTTTCCTTCACATCAAGCAAAACATCCACCAAATCCTTCTCCTCTTCCCATTTCCCTCTTCTGCATATGTTCCTCAATAATAATCTCATCAAAAAATCTATCGAATCGCTGAAATTTCTTTTCTATCCTCGCATTGTTCCCGGTAAATGTACCCACCCACTCCATCACTGGAAAGAAATCTTCAATACTGAACCCGCCGAGCAGCACCTGATGTTCCTCCAACATTTCCTGAAATCCATGACGATCGTATTCTCCTTCTCCATAGAAGTCCTTCTCAAAAGCTGCCCGACCAAGAACACTGTTTGCATCAGTGGCGGAGCTTGAGCGTATTTAAAGAAAGAATCGATTGGAGCTAGAAAAATGACAGCTTGTAGAAATCTGCACATAATCTCTAAGAGATCATTGCTATGGTCCAAACATAAATTAAACCAAAAAATAAATACTCAAGTGCATATTTTCATATTTGAGAGGGGCCATGACCCACGCTGGCTAGAACAAAGCTCCGGTCGGTGGTTCGCATAGAGACACAAAATCTTGCTGAGATTATTACCTAATTAAATTCAATATATAATGGTTTCAGTAAGATAAAACATTTGCACCTATGTTTTAATTTTTGTCTAGCTTGACGTAGAGGTGCTTTCTTAAATGATAGTTTATACAGGTGCGATTTAAGGGTTATAACACATTTTTCAGGAGGTATATACCCTTGGTACAGCTCTTTCAAATAAAAAAAATAAAAAACAAGACCGAATAAGAAAGGTTCGATGAAATGTAATTGTGCTAAGTGAAGGAATTGGTCAATTTAAAATTCCAAGGGCTCTCGAAACAAACCCAACTCAGATGCTTCACTTGGATTTAATTAAGCGGCCATTTTGTTATTATGAGAAGCGAATTCAGAATTTTTTTCAGAATTGTTCAAAATTTAGGTTTTTCTGGTAATGATTCAAAATTATACATATTAAAAAGAATTAAATTATAATTATATTTTTTAATTATTTTTTCAAATACAGGATCAGTTAAATTTTTTTTCCAAAATGAGTCGACCATCCTTGCCATTGCCATTATTGGATCCTCCACTGGTTGTTATGTATTAAAATTATATTTGTTGATTCCTTACTAATCTTTAATCGGCGTCAACACATGTACCTTCCCTTCCACGGCTTCAGTGAATGCGTGAGACCATGCACCTGGCCTCCCTGATGCGAACAGAAACAGTCTCTCCTCTCTGCGAAACTTGATCTGAATCGTCGTCAACGGTCGACCGTTAATTATATGACCGTTAACTGTATGACTACTCGGTGTTGTGACAGTAAGTCCATTAGGTTAGGAATTCACATTTTTTGAAAATGGTCAGCAGCAGTGGGCTCTCTTGCATTTTCGCCGCTGCTACAGCGACGAAATTGCCCGCACAATGATTTTGCTAGAGTATCAACGAATTTACAGCGTAACAGTGCTGCTCGCTGACCATTTCAGGACCCCGCTCGGATACGGATTCGCTAGACTAGTAGTTGAAACTTAAAAGCCCATGCAGATGAACATCGGGTAATAATATTCAATCTGACGAGTGGGCTTTTAACTTTGAACTGACTAGCCAATCGTATTCTCCACTCACTCTCGTTTTTAGTTTTGACAGAGCAGCTTACACACTTATCCTTTCCTTTCCCTAAATTAGATCATTTTTCTCTCTAACAATGGCTCCTGGCATTCTGGCAAGAACGAGAGGAACAGAACTGCAACACGCATAAACTGAACCGTATCAATGACATAGTGCCATACCAGGTGTATCAAGAATTCAAGACTACGATATATTCTCCTTTTTCGTTATCTTTTATTAGTTCTTTGAGTGGGTTCCCAGAAACAGTGTCTTTCTTCAGGCATGTTATTTTCATTTCTTGTGGCTTCAAAACGCACCCGTTGAAGTTACCGGAGTTGTTAAGACCCCATATTTGAACCCAAAAGGTTTATAACTTAGTTTCGGGTTCCAAGAGTTGTCATGCATAGTAGCGTCCGTATAAGACAGATATAAATCATATATTTTCATGCCATAACGGCACCAACATGCTTACTAGATGTACATTTTTGTGTGAATGGAATTATTTCTTTTAGCATTTCTTCAAAATATATTTTTTCAAAATATATTTTGAAAACTACAAGCCGCCAACATATGTCCCATTTATACCTCTATCATAAATAAAAAAAGGACATCACGGAATATGACTTTTAAGAAGTCCATTTTGTCATATATGGCATGGGCCATGGTGTGACATATGTTAGAGGACAATGTATATTTTTTCCTTTAATATTACAAAATGTACTGTATAATACGCCTCTAAAACTATTATTTTAGGCATAAAAAACGAAAAAAATATATATGGTTGATCTTTAAAATAATTATGAAACTATATATATTCTGGCGCCAGGGGGCTGAAACTAATGTTGATTTAATCAGCATGAACATATCATAAATCTGCACGAGAACCTTTGTCTAAAAACAAACTTGTCATAAATCTGTATGCTAAGATGGGGTTTCATTTGCTTTTTACAATAACAGAGTGAACATTTTTCTATATTCAAACTTTCAAGAACCAAATGGTATGTGCAGGCTGAAAAAATGACTATAGGTGATAAGAGATCATCCATGAGCTTACTCATTTTCTGATTAAGTAGGAATTATGGCAGCAAGTAGCAACCTAGTAAGAATCATACTCATGTTTTGACTGTAATTTTGCTAACCTGAGCCTTAAACGTTATTAATTGTTACAGTTACTATAAAATTCAAGTGCCATTAACTACCAAAAATATTCTAGCACGAGTTATCCTTGTTTCAGGATATCGCACCTTTCATTTTGCCCCAGCATTTGTTTTGCATGCATTATTCATGTCATGTAGGTAACAATAGTACAGTCATGAAGCACATAATGTCCTAGTCATAAAACTACTAATAAATTATGGTACATGCATAGGTGCCTTCGGCACCATCTAATGACCTAAACTTATTGCTGTAAATATTGAAGATTTTTAATTAGTACAAATCAGATGCATCTTCTAGATATCTGTTAGTTTGTTTCTCCATTGAATCTGTACTGTCATCAGGTACCAACTATGACATACCTCACTCAGTCTATCACTTAATGGAAGGAGAAGAGATGGTTTAAGAACTGTTCTGGTTCTTGGCCTTCTTCAATTATCTGTAAAATATTCAAACAAAAAGAAAACATATTATATCACCATGATGGCCTCTACTTAATACCTTCACTCCTTCAGAGTACTTGTACACTTTGATATTGCACAAACTGCAAGGTGATACTTACAACAAGGGAAAAGAAAAAGGAAAAACTGCATGAGAATTTGAGTTCAAACAGGATATTGACATACTTGAATATATTAGTATAAGTGTTGTATTATGAACTCAGATACTTCCCCTAATTTCTAGGAAGCACATAATTCTATTTTGATTTTCAATTTTCTCTTAAAGTTAGCATATGTAACGCACCCATTCTGATTTTTAATGAAAACCAGTAATAACATCAGATCATTAAACATAATTGCATCTTAACAGATCAAATGATGCAGAGAACCAGCACTTAGCCTAGTGGCTGAGAACAGAGCTCTCTGTGTGGGAGATGCAGGTTTCGAACCTGGGTAAAGCAAAATGCCACAAGAGGAATTTATGTCAACTTTGAGATATTCAAGAGCAAAGAACCTTGTCTATTACTCCACAAAAAAAAAAAAAAAATCAAATGATACAAGACAGTTCTGTAGCAGGTACCACACCTCATACTGCTACAAGCCAAAATTCATGCCAACACATTGCCAGTAGTATTTGAAGTGATATTCACTCCTATTCTGGTCTTCTTTTGCCAAAATTTCAAATTTCATTTAAAATCAGCACTTGAGCTTGATATGGTACCTTTTACTGTTTCAGAAAACTAAAAATAACTCTAGAAGTGACCGGAGTTTCTTCACAGTGCATCACCAGTGACCACCAATAATTAATGTACATAAAGCTGCTTCTTTTGCAAGATTTTTTCCAGTGTCCAGCTTTGGAGATTGTTTGATTTAACTCTGTCAACACAAGGTACTTCACAAACCCGTTCCCTCACCCCCTCCCAGTCTAAGCAAACAGGAACCAAATTCCTTGAAAGGTGCAAGTGTTTCTACTTAGGAAGTTCCCAGTATATAGTAAGCAAAAATTTCCCAAAAGGCTCGATCAATGATGCAAATACTATCTATGATAGAAAAACCAAATGCATTTGACAATGTATTATTTGTTATCAAAGAAAATTGTGGCCTTGTTTTAGTTTGAAGAAAGCTGTTGCCACATATATAAATCATGTCAACTCTATTATCCTGATAAAATGTCATCCAACTGTAGTATGACATACTTATCAAGAGTAATAATTAAATTTAAATGGATCAGCTTCAGCCCTTACTACATGGAAGAAAAAAAGGCAACACATTATTTCCTAACCATTAACCAGGCAGCGCACTTCCAAGTATTTATTGATAAAAATACTTCTACTAGAAAAGCATGCAGACTATTCAAACTACCTAACTGAAAATAACAGCAGACAAACAATAATAAATGAATAAGTCATCAAATAGGTACCTCAATAAGAGTATTTTCCGGAAGCCCCTTCTGGTCAACAAACTTTTTTCCAATACTTCTCACCCAATTATCTCTTTCTTCTTCCTTCTTATCAACATAATTAGCATTAGTGCCTAACCAAAGATATAAAACCCTTCCTTTTGACTTTGTCATGCCAGTCCTCGTATCAGGAGCTACCATTAAAAAAATTGATTTTGAATCCAACAAGTCGTGATGTATATCTTCAATTTGATCCAATTCAGGCCATCGATAAAGTGCAGGCTGAATCAAGTTCAACTTCTTCTGGTCTCCTCCTGCTGGTTCTTCCACTTCAGATTTGTCAGACAAATCCCAATGATCCAATGAAAACTGCTTTTCTAAATCTACTCCAAGTTCATCATCTAAATCAGGGATGAAAGCAGGTGATGGGCACCAATCTATCATTATTTGTTCATGCTCAGCTTCAGCTTGTTCAGTAAAGTTCAATAAAGGGGCTATGCCTCCTCTCCTCTCAGCTAAAGACCCAGATTTTGATTTTGATATCCCTATTTTATTTGAAGATGGAAAGATCCAATCTGACTTTTTTTCCTTTATTGTACTGAGAGTCACTCTAGGAGTTGGACAATATGCTGATCGGTCAGGTGTTGATGGGGAATTATACCAATCTGAAGAAGATGAAGATGCTGGTGAAAAAGTAGAATCCGCAGATGAAGAAGAAGAGGAAGGTGTGTTGCTTTCTAGTGGCTCCTCGCTACTGTTCGTCTTCAGTGCATGTTGAAAAATTTCAAAATCAAGGTCATAGTTATCTACTCTCCTTTTCCCAATGTCTAACGGCTCAGGTATCACCAGGTCATCTGATACATCGGCCCAAAATTCATCTGATTCAGACCCTTCATTAACAATAAAAACCGGGGCCAAAACCCTCTCATAGCGCCCAATCTGTCGTGCCACCTTTGAAGCAGCTGCAGCCATGCTTGGCTCACACTTGGCACCAATCCATATGTAAATCGCATCAGGGACATGAATTAGAAACGAACCTCTAGAGTCAAGGTAGTTTTTGGGATCTCCAGCCGGAAAGACTGATTTCGGAACGAGGTCCAAGGGTGCATATGGCGAATGAGGCGCAACCCGAAGGACTCGACGGATGGAACCAGGTGAGGCAGGCAGTCCAAGGGAACGATGCTGACGTCGCAACAGCTGTGCAGCGAATCCCAAATTGGGATCAGCAATAGGCCGTGCTGCACGCACCTTCCGCAGTGCAGCATCAAAAGGCAATGCATGGCGCCACATGAGATATGCCACGACCACAGCAGCAGAGCGGGAGGCCCCACGGACACAGTGCACTAGCACACGCCCACCGTTCGGTGGTGACGCAATTACTGCTGATTCAAGAAAATCAAATGCATCATAAAGAATGGAAGCAAGGTCCTCTCCCGGCGAGTCGTGCAACCAAAGAGTCTTATACACCAATTCACCATCGCCACGGAAATAATCGGGACAGGCTGAACCGACACAATTAAGAATATGTGTAATCCCATGGCGCCTTAAGCTGGCCCGGTCACGGGCAGCTGATTCACTGCCTAGGTAGACATGGTCAGTTACCCGAGACAAATCGGCTGAGTGAGGGTCAGCTAGAGATGCAGCTGGGGTAGAGGTCGAATCATCGGAAGCTTGTCGGGGCCAACCGGCTAGAGAAGGCCGAAGTGGCAGAGCAAGCCGGCCAGGTCGTCTAGGCGGGCGTAGCGGGTCTGGTTTGGGTTTGGGTTTGGGTTTGGGTCCGAGTTGCTGGTTTTGAGCTGGAGTCGAGGTAGGGGAAGAGAAGGCAGTCCAAGAGGCAGAGCGCCAGAGCATCCTTCTCGGCGTGATGGTCTCGGTCTCGACTTCGCCGGAGGTAGAGGTGGCGTCGGGTTCAGGTTCAGTTTCGCAGGAGGTAGAGGTAGAGGTAGAGGAATCCATTCAAGCGGGAAGAACCGAAGAAAGAAGCGATCGAACTTATTTAACCAACGGGATTTAGGGATTTAGGATTATAATTCTCGCGAGAGGGGAGGAGAGGGGAGAAAAGGGGAAGGGGGAGACCGGGTAAACGGTTGGAATTTAGAAAGTGGGGATGAGGTCAGGAATAGTGGGCTGAAAAAGATTAAACAATTGAGCGAGAGAGAGAGAGAAGAAGAAGAAGAAGTCGAAGCCTCGAAGGGGAAGAAAAATTGGAATTAGGATTGGAAGGGGAATAATGGGAAAGGTAAATAGGTAATCAATCGCTGACTGGAGCTTTGACTGGGGCTGTTAGGTCAAAGTTACGTCAGCAGACAGAAACGCATACGCAACCCGGGTTTTTCGTGGCGCTTCTATCTGAACAGCGAACACAAATCAATACACGCTGTTATGTATTGTGGGATTTTGGTTTTGCGAGTTGTGACCAACTCTGTTGTGAGTTGTGACGGAGTAACTGAGTTACTGAGATATGCTCGAATTGGATCATTTCTGATTTCTGATATTTGACAACAACTAGTGCTCTGTTTTCTGCTGTCGGCTCGTTTCTTCTGTTGAAATCTGATCATGTCCCATAGTTTGTCTACCAAGTTCCGGTCAGAATCAAATTGAGATACTGATTTTATAATATATATTTTTCTAATGCTTACAAATATTGCCAGAAAATAATTCATCTTCTTTACAATAGCTCTGAAAATAAAATAAAATAAAATAAAATAAAAATGACCAAAATTAATTATCTAGCATAGCAACCAGTTATTCCAGCTGCTAGCTTTTTAGCTATTCCAGTTGTGTTCGTAAACTTTGAGGATCTTCTGGTGTTTGTTATGGATTCGTGTTCTCTATTGCTCAACACAATCTGCATTATTAATTAGATTGCGACACGAATCATAAATTAGTGTAGATTGAACAACCCACAAAAGCATGCGAGACTGAATCCCATTCCATTTGCTATAGTGATTTTTTAACTGAATTTTAGTATGAATGATTGCATACCAAGTGACTCCAAATTTTAACATTTTTAATACATCATAATAATATTTGAATTATATGAAACTTTGATTAGTATCTACAAGTGTGGTAATATATCTATTGATAAATTGATTTGGCTTTTCAATTTTCAGTTTATTCTTTTTTTTTTCTTTTGAAAATTCTTGTGAAGATGGTTAAAATACCCATTCCCAGGTGATCCCTCCAAATAAATATTCTTTGAACTTTCATAAAAAGAATATTATTTAAACACATCATATACATAATATCATAAAATATAACTAAAAAGTTTCTACATCTATTGATTTGATGGTAAATAAAGAGAAATCGCTAACTCAAAAAAAATCGGTAGAATGTTGTATAAGTTATGATAAGGTATATATCTTTTATAAGACAAGTACGTATGTATATAATAAATGTTAGATACAAATTGATTTTATTCATAACCCTCATCTAATAAGCTAAAATAAGCTAAAGGAAACAAAAACTTTATATAACAAAATCAAATAGAGAAATTTTCTCGTGTGCTACTCAAAATTGAGTAAATCTTGAACTTGTATTCAAAATCAACTTTTTTTTCTTATTTGTCATTCAGAAACAACACTTACATCCTTATTAATCACTTGTTTTATTTTAAAGACAAAAATGTCCACATCGATCTTCTTTCTCCTTCTACTTCTCTACTAGTGGGTTCCGCCTATGATACTCAGCCACCACATCATCTCCATCTTCCCGTTGTGGCGGCGGCCTCACAAGCTCCAACAATGAAGGAGGAGCAAGAAAATCAGCATAAACATTTTTGTCTTTAAAATAAAAATGGTAAATAAATGAGCAAGTATTATTTTTGAGAGGCAAATAAGAGAGAAGTTAAATATGGACGGCAATCTATATTTCTTAATTTTGAATGACACGGAAAAAAATTTCTCCATCAAATAAGATATAAGTTAAAGTCCTATGATTCTTATATAATATAAATGGTGTTCTAAGATAAAATTATCTATGACATACACATACGCAGTATATACGGACACATTACAAAACAGTGAAACACAGAAACGGATATTACAAGTCCTCATATTTCATATTAGTTAACAATGCTCTACAAGCATATTTATCCCATTTGAAATGTAATTTCGAAGCCTAAATACACCATATATTGAACAAAATCCTTATCACTCCTTTAAATTGCTGTTAAAATACTCCAAAACTAATTTCTCAACTAGACCTAAAATAACTCAAAACGAAACTAACCGGTAAATCAATATGTCTAGAAAAAAGATTAATAAAAAAACAAATCATCATAACTCATATAAGTCTCTTGTGACAAAAAAAAGACAACTCTGTAACTTTTGTTTCGTTTAGGCCAGTTTGACAAATTAATTTAAATAGTAAAAATAAAATAATGTCATTTGAAAGAGTGGTAGAAAATGATTCTTTTACAATTCGAAAGAGCGAATATATCATTTGACATTTGTTAATTGAAATAATGAGATTGTTGATAATTATGATAATAACAATGATAGTAATATGATAATAACAATGATAGTTATATAATAATAACAAGAACGATAATATAATAACAATTAACCGTAAATAAAATAATAAAATAATAATAATAATATGTATTATTTTTTAATTAAAAATAAAAATAATAATAGTGATGGCATAATATAATGTTATCAGAAACACAATAAGTTTGCATCTGTATCGGCGTGTCGGACATGCAAGACACGCGGACACGACAATCAGAAGCGTTCATTATTTTTACCGCTCTTATCTGATTCATTTATGAATAATATGTGACAAATTTTCTTAAGTTTCATGTAGAAGTTTATTTTTTTGACTTACTTTGCGTCGCTCTAGCCACACAGGTTGTCCCTCTTGCATCCGTGTTGTTGTTCTATGTTATTAATTGCTTTCATTAATTTATTATTTTCTCTAATGTGAACCGTTAATTGCTCTCTCTGAATGATCAACACGCCTAATCGCTTCTCCGTGTCTCATCGTGTTTCTCTTCCTATTTAATTCTTTGGTAACACTTCATGATTATTTTGTCTAATTGTTATGGTTGATCGTTCATTTCAGCTTCATCATATTCATCTTCCTCTTTAATGATTTCAATCCTTCAATGTTGTTACTTCTAATTCTTATATATGGCTCTTATTTTCATATTACTATTTTTCTTTTCCATGTTCACACAAAAATCGCCTCTGTTTAAAAAAGAAAAAGGAATCTTCAAGGATTGCAAATCACTGATACAAGGTTGAAAGGTATTGCCCATTCCTAATTTTCATATATTGTTTATTATTCAACTGCTAAGTGATAGGTGCATATTTATATTTAATGATATATTTGTACAAGGTTTAATCCAAAAATATATCCAATTTGTTTGAATCATGTTAATTTCAGCACTTGTTTTGTTACTGTAACGTGTTACTGTCGTGTTTGCATTTTTTGTGAATTTTCAAGAACTAAAAAGAGAAAAAGTTCTGCCAAGACTCTCGCCAAGACTCTTGGCAGCAGCTGTTTGTGAAGACTGCAGTTAACTGGCCCATTATTCTCTCTGATTTTGAATGCACAAAGAAAAATAGAAAAGAAATTTTCGTATATAAAGGAGATATTTCATTTCTAATTTGGAGGGCTCTCTCTTTGACTTGCTGGATTGGCGCAAGGCACCAAGCATCTGATTGGAACAAAAGAAAAGGGGAAAATGCACTTTGGAATATTATCTCTCATCTCTATTTTGAATCTTGAATTGGGATATGGGGAGCTGCGCATGAGAGCAAGGAAGGAGAAAGGAGAACTGGATGCATAGATTGGTTTTGTCTTTCTTAAACTCTCCTCTTGAATTTGTTGTAATGGAATTTGAATTTGTTTCTTGTGTTCTTTGTGTCATGCTTGGCTAAACTTTTATTCTAGGATTAGACATGTAACACGTTACTATGTCGTTGGTTTAGTTTAATGGATGTTGGTACTTTTATTTGATCTTTGTCTATCCTATGAATTGAATTGTTAATTGCTTGTATGGTACGAGTTGATTGCATCGTAAATACCTCTCAACGAATGACCACGTTAGATTGGTAACCAAAAGACTAATTCGACCACACGAACGGTTTTGTTTTTAGGACTTGAATTAGGTATCGAAAGGTGGTAATTTGAGTCCCGATAACATAAGATAGCGTAGGAATTGGTGAAGCACCGAAAGGAGAAATAGGTTTATAAGGGGAGACCTAAACTCGTTTAGTTAATTTATCGAAGCACCGAAATGAGAAAATAAATTACTAAAATTGTTTAGGCTAATCACAAGTTTTAATGGATCTAGTTTAGGAGAATCTACCGCGAAAGCAGACGTTCGATTTGATTAGGTACGGTACGAAGCCACGAAAGTGGATAAATGCTAATATTGGATTAGAAACCCACAAAGAAATTATAAAAGTACGATGTTAATTAAATAAAGACCAATGACCTCTAGTAATTTGTATGCCGAAATCCTAGAATTACCAAAAATATTTTAATCTCTCTCATATTTTAGTGTTCTTGTTTTAATTAATTTTAGAATTTAGTTAGTTAAATTTCAAACCCAAAATTTGTTGCTTAGCTAATTAAAAGAAATAAATTTGGTACTCAAGTCTCGTTCCTTGTGGATTCGACACCCAATCACGTACTACACGGTAGGTTGTGCGCTTGCAATCGCTCTTTTAGTACTGTTTTAGGGCTATTTATTAGCACTCGTGGAAACACGTCACTAAGAATAAATAGTTGTTTTTTTTAATTAATTGCTTTGTGAATCAGAATTTCTTTTTTTATTTAAATCTTAGATTTACAATTACAAAATTAATGATAAGGATGTTAATAAGTTGATATCTAATATTTTTGTACTCTATGATTTTTATTTGCAATATGATTGTTATTATTCAACACAATAATAATGACATTTTATGTTGTTTCTTTTTGTCATTTCCAGATAATTGATCAGTAATATCGGCTTATCTTACTACAGATCGAAGTAAGGCATAAATTTTTTTTTGCATATTTCAAACAATAAAAATGGAATATAATCGGGTAGTTTAATAAAAAAAGGTAGAATAATTCAAGAAAAAGCAATAAACTCTTGTTTTTCTGTTTTGCTCATGAAATGCTATTTTAAGGTCAAATCAAATTATATGATACATGCATGTTTTCATTCGAGATTATACATCATTTAACAATAGATAACTCGCATTTTCATATTATTAGTTTTCCTTTTCTCTTTTCTCACAAAATTCGCCTCTGTTTCACACACACACAAAAATCTTCAAGTATTACAAATCATTAGTTGAAAATTGGAAGTCATCCAAGTTTGAAAGGTATTATCCTTTCCAAATTTTCATATAATGTTTATTATTCATTTCCTAAGAAGAAATAGTTCTTATTTTTTGTTTCTGTATTTAATTGCTATTACTTTGTGAATCAGAATTTCTTTTTTTATATAAGTCTTAGATTTATAATTAGAAAATTAATGATATGGATGTTAGTCAGATGATATCTAAAATTTTTGTACTCAATGATTTCTATTTGCAATATGATTGTTATTATTCAATACAATAATTATGATATTTTATGTTGTTTCTTTTTATCATTTTAAGATAATTAAGCAGTACTATCAGCTTATCCGACTAGAGATCGTGGTTAGGCATAAATTAGTTTTTACCAAGCTTTTAAATAGAGGCGATAAAACGGCGATTTAGCGGTTTTAGGAGCTATAACGCAAGATATATTGAAAAATGCGGTTTTTGGCGATATAGCGATTTTAGCAACCGATAAAGCAGACACGATTTAGCGTTTTAGCGGCGATATAGCGGTTTTAGTGGTGATATTGCTGTTTAATTATTATTTTTTTAGCAGATCAAGTTTTAGGTGACTTTTTCATTTTTTTCTTTATGCTTCTAAACTACTAATATACTTGCATATGAATTATTCAATATAGAGCATGGCTAAAATAATATGCATAGTACACCCCATTTCGTACTATGCAGTCATTTATATTTAATTTGGTAATTAAATTGATATTTAAATTGCTCAATAAATTCTTCATATCAAAATCTTGTAAGAAATAAAATTTTGTAATTTTTAGAGCTTTCTTGTTATTTTTTAAATATTTTTTAAAAACAACCCAGAAATGACACTTTTGTAGTATTAAATCTGGTCTGTTTTTAAAAAATATTTAAAAAATAGCAAGAAAGCTCTAAAAATAACGAAATTTGATTTCCTACAATATTTTCATATGAAGAATTTATTGAGTAACTTAAATCTCAATTTAATGACATATATATATGCATAGTACGAAATGTGATGTACTATGCATATTATTTTAGTCATGATCATTCAATATATTATTCTTTGAAAATATATTTTGTGAACAAATTACTATTATATGCTATAATTAAGCATACGCATTATATTAATTATAATTTATACTTAATATCATTTGAAATAAAGTAATATGATATAAATATCAATATGGTAGTTGATAACAAATTATTATTATATGTTATTATTAAGCATATAAATTATATAAATTATAATTTATACTTAATATCATTTGAAATAAAATAATATGTTATAAATATCTATATGGTAGTTGATAACAAATTACTATTATATGTTATTATTAAGCATATAAATTGTATTAATTATAATTTATACTTAATATCATTTGAAATAAATTTATATGATATAAATATCGATATGGTAGTTTATCACTCCACCGCTAAACGCTAAATCACTCCTCTACCGCTAAACTGCGCGAACCGCTATTTTAAACCTTGGTTTTTACATATTTCAAACAATAAAAATAGAATATAATCGTTGAGTTTAATAAAAAAAGTAGAAAAATGCAAGAAAAAGCAATAAACTCTTGCTTTCCTGTTTTGCTCATGGAATGGAATGATTTCGTAAAGAAGAAAACAGTCTCCCTTAGGCGACATAATTTGGGCATCAGTAGGAGAAAAAATGTGGTACATTGGTCTGTAAAGAAACTTGGGGACTGCATAGGATCCATAAACAGAAACTTAAAAGAATCAGCATTTCTAGCCTCCAATACTTTTACAACACCACGGATCCAAAAAAGAGCACAGTGCAGCTACAAAAACTGCTAACAATAGCAACCCATCTCTCTAATAACAAATCACCGGCTCATATTTGCAGAACTGACCCCCATCTGATAAATAAACACTAGATTTTAAAACAGAAATAACCTGCATTACAAGTGGTACAGCTATTGGAGATCGCACCACAATATCTATCCACTTGACATCCCATAATTGCCTCTTCCTCTTTTCTGACTTCCTCTGTTTCTACCTCCATCTCCACATCTGCCTCTGCCTCTGCCTCCACCATTCCCTCTTACAGCATTGCCATACCCACTGGTAGCATTTCCGTTGTTCCCTCTCAACCGTGCCAAAGTGGGGCCTAGTGCAGTGCTTCTTAGTGCTCTGTATGACCATGAAGGAGTTGACGTATTGGGGGCCCAATTCTCCCAACCATTCTGCCGAGCTTCAGTGTTTCCAGCATTTGCAACCTCAACATTGGCCTCCCAGTTAGAGTTCAGCTCTGTTCCTAAAAGAGGAATATTAATGATAACAATTTACAACTAGAATTGGCAATTTATGAGTATATCCAAAGATACTGGGTGAATATATGACCGTGTGGTTTCTAGAAATTTAAGACTAATGATTGTATAGTGTCATCAAAGTACAAGTTCTGGCATCTTTCCAAACTAGGCATTGCTGCCAAAATGCCTATATCTTTCAACTGATCATACTAAATGTTTTTATTAATACCTTTTTTTATTGACTAGTTTGTTCTGATTTGTTGGCAGTGTAGTTTTCTTTTAGTCATTGCTTATTTTCCTATCAATTCAATAATGCATATTTCCAATAAGGAAAAAAGGATAAATAATTGGAACTGTACCCGTTGGATCATGCATCGATTCCCCAGGATCATTCTGAACAGCAACATCCCAGTTGTTATTGGAAACCAAATTTTTCTCAACACTTTGGCTCTCCTCATATCGGGTCACTACAACATTTTCTGCATCACCATTAGCCACCCAATTAGAGCTTGGCTCGGTTCCTTAAAAGAAAATTGAGTGTTAAGGATAAGATTTTCCATAAAATTAATACATTAGTGATAATATATCATCAATTTCCAATATTTAAGAGCAATGCACTATATTAGATGTTAGTAGTAGTACAAGTGCTGGCATGTGGTCAAACTAGGAATTGATGCCAAAAATCCCTGTATCTTTCAACTGATCATACTAGTACGGTTTTTCGTTTACTTTTTTCATTGACTAGTTTGATTTGATTTGTTGATTTTAGCTTTTAACAACAGCAACAACAACAACAACATCAAAGCTTTTAGTCCCATAATAAAGCTCTCTCTTAATTTATTGTTTATCTGCTATTATTTTACTTCTGAGGCCATTATAATGCTTATTACCCAAAAAAAGGAAAATGCTAAATTCTGTACCAGTTGGAACAAGCATTGACTCCTCACCACCGGTCTGAACAGCAACATTTTGGCTGTTATTCAAAAACAGTTTTTTCACATCAGCACTACTCTTTGTCACTGCTGTTTCTGACCTATTAGCTAGATATTTATCTGTTTTCATAGCAGCTTCACTAGAGTTTGTCTTCCTATTAACAGAGCTTGCAGATGGCGAGACAGAGCCATTAACCCTCAGCAAGCGTACATCAACCAAAGAGGAGAACTCAATCTGAAAAGTAGATATATATGCTCTGTTTCCATAACTTTAGAAGGAAAATAAAAGAATCCTAACCAACCAAGTCTTCACACTACATCAGAGCCAAATGCACATAACTCGATGCCTAAAGATCTTTGGCTCGAAACACCAGGCACACGGCACACAATTAAATAGTAACATGATAAGTAAGCAGCTTATATCTTTTTTCACATTTTATGTGAAGCAATTAATAGTAACATGATATGGTACATCCTCTAATGAATCTGAATTTGAAAAAAATGAATAACAAAAGAAATCGACCTCTAATGAACCATCCTCTTTATAAAGTGAGAAGTCCTCCTGATATGGTGCATCCTCCTCACCTTCATTTGCATTATCTTCCTTTCCATCAGAAAATATTGGGTATTCAGGCACGGGCGCTAAAATGATTTTATTGGACATCAGGTCATATACCTTCACTTCTCCAACCTTTCAAATAAAAGACAATGAAACAGTGGAGACTTGCTTAGCTTCAATTGTTCGTTCATATTACTAAAACACTTAAATGTTGCTACGGAATGATTAGGAGATAATTGAAAATCTACTAAAGCTCTTACTCGGAAAGGAGAGAGATCTGGGCACCAGCCTGATGATAGCTCGACCACACGATAAGCAATCAGCTCGCCTACCTATCTCAAAAAATTATTATCATATTAGAATGTAAGTGTCCAAACCAAATCTTTGTTACTGTTTTAAAAAGTAATCAAGAAAAGGTGAACCTTGGGGGATCGTATCAAAGGAGAGAGGCTTTCAAAATTAACTTGCATTGTAATATCCTTTCCTATGCTAGAGGTACTTTTTTCTGTAACCTTCTCGTTGGCAAATATATCCTCATTGGTACCATCTCTCCAGTTTACGGTTGTGGAGTCGTACCGACTTGCACTGTGTCTATTATTTTCCTGGCTCCATTTCTGCCCCTTAGTCTTGTTGGTTATTCCATTCCACTGAAAACTCTCCTAGAGAAAATAAGCAATTACAAAAAAAAATAAAATAAATAATGACTATGTCAGTTCTAACTTGAGTTGCTACATCAGTCTGTTTCTGTTTGCTGTTCTCTTTAGGGGTACAGCCATGCAGGGATGCTTTGTGGAAGCAAAGAAGATTGTAGGATATTGTTGAGGTTAAACAGCGCAATGACTAGGACTTACCACTGGAGGTTCGTTAGGGTGCATATTACTTGGACCTTCATCATTATTCTCATCATCTTCGCCTGCAAACAAAATGCAGTCAAACCTATCAAGCTGTTAATGGAGAAAACGAAGTTGGAATGCTCAATTTAAAACAAGTCTTGCATATTCATTCATATATTTCATGGCTGCACCTTCAGACTCAAACCGGATGTGACCAGGCCGATCCACTCTTTGAACAACCAAATCATGAGTCACCGTGGGCTCACAGGCAGATACAACATGATTTCCTGTGGCCAGTTCCTCAATGTCATTTAGTAACACCTCACTTTGCATGTTCTGTACATATTTTATCATGATGCTCAGTAAAGTACTAATATACTAAATCAGATTAAATAATAGCTCTTACTTGATGTCAAGTAAGATGTACCTCTGCAGCTTGGTTTTTCGATAGCTTCTTCGATTGCCTTTGAACATACTTACGACGGGCGGATCTACTAGGAAACTGGCCAATAGAAGAATATTTGATCAATTATATAATGGTAGAGTATTGATGCCAATAGAAAGTGTAAATATGTGAAGTTCCAGCACAATCTTCATATCTCAGAATCATCTAAGTGAGCAAACAATTGTTTAGACGAAGAAGAATGCAATTTGCTTTGAGTCTGTGCATCAAGTAGACTGGATATTTAATAATTATTCTTATCTTTTCCTTTTATAACTAATACTTCTATTTAGGTGCTTCTATTTTAACAAAAACCACAGTATCGTCCACTTTCAGAAGTTCAAAAATCTTTGAGAACCACAAAAAGAGATTAAATGTCAACCTGAAAAATACACTGAGGTCATATTAATATGCATGCGCCAATAGCTTCCCCTACACTAAACCAACAATGGGCCTAAATACTCGTCGGAATTGATCCGCTACGAGATTTACATTATTCGCTAGAGACTGTCCAAGTATTTTTTTTTTTATTTATAGAATAAATGAATGAACCTTTTTAGTAAGAACTCCAGAATTAGGCTCACTCGTAATTGCATTACAGTTCTCTTCCAATTGTTTGTTCCTACAAACTCAGTTTAAAGAAGATTCAGACACTTGACCAACCCAAGAAGACAAATTAGAAATCTGTTCAAGGTAGTTCCCTTGTTAATTTACAAATAGGGTGTGCATGAAGAGTAAATGTAGTGGATAATTCAAAATTGAAACTATGGACATACCTCTCAGGTACAGTCTGACTTATGTCATTAGAAACGCCAACGTTTTCAGTTGCAACAACTGCCATAAGAGATGCTCCATTAACAACAGTCAGATTTGCTTTCTCATGCAAACTTTGCTCTGAAGTGATTGTTAATTGGAGAGACTGTTGACTTGGTACTTCTTGTGTTTCTTTGTAGATGCTTCCATTTACAAGGGGCTTTTCAGTAGTAGTTGGTTTTGGTTTCTTCTTCTTTCTACATTAAGGAACATGGAGGTCAAAGTCAGTGTAATTCCACATCAACAGCCAAAACACATACCACAAACAAAAACCAAAAATCCACACAAGTACTCTGCTAGTTAAGGCTTACAGCATATAGTCATATACCATATTGGCTATGCACAACAGTTACTTTTAGGGTTAGCTTCGTATTACATCCTCAACTATGCCAGTTCAGTAACAATAAGTAAATAATAATGAACTTAACCTCGGTTAATTAGTGTGATTGCATGCCACACAAAAGATAAAATACCCCTGAGGCCCTGACACCTTTATAGCATGCAACCTCCTTGACTTTTCAGTCAATATACCTTACCCTTTTCTTGTAGACATAAATTTTATCCTTGTAAACTATAATACTATATATTTTAAGCCTGTTTAAAGGGGTTTACCGAAAGCATAACTAAAAATAATGGTTGTGCAAATTTAAAAAAGGTGGTAGTAAAGTCACATATGCAAATTGTGATATTACAAAGTGTGTAGCTATCATATGCATCATATATATTGTTCAATTATCAACAAGCTTAAATGGATCGAAGATGAAACAAATTAAAAGAATTTGTAGAAGATGGGGTACAGGTACCTCCCAAAATTAGTCAAGGAAATCTGAGAGAGTAATTTTTAGCAGCAACTACAGAAAACACAAATGTGCACTAAAGAAGAAAAGCAAAACCAAAATCCTTAGTACCAACTATCAGAGGTGATTGCCATGAAACATACTTTGAACTTTCAGGTTTCTCTATTTCCTTGTGCTTTCTCTTTGAACCCATCTCAGCCAACTGTGTCTGGAGGGAAGAGTTTCCTTCTCTCATGACTTGATTATTTCTCGGTTCAATCCTCTCTTGAGACTCAATTGCAAGCATCACATTACTATAAGGAACAGACTCTTTCTCAACTGTCTCACCTCTATCGATTGGTTGCATATCATCACCACCAGTAATCATTTTTTTCTTCTTGCATTTCCTTTTATGAACACTGTAAAATTTCAAACCTCAGTTTCAACAACTAACTTAAAGAAAATAAGTAGGTGTAATCATATAAAATATAACTTAAAACCATCATTTTTGTTTTACTTCCTAGCTGTTAACTTAAAACATGGAGAAAAGGTATTTCTCTCAAAACAGCACAGTAGCAAAGACTGGAAAAGAAAATGGAACCAGCAAGGTTACCTTATAATATCCTTTTCTCTGAAAAACCTTGTTGATTCACTCGGTGGTATAACAAAATTATCCATCTGCACAACACAATCAATTGTCAAAATGCAAAGACTGATGACAGGAAGTCTGCTGTTTTTCTCTTAACCAGAAAAATAAGTAATTCTTAGACCTTGAATGATATCAACAGAAATGAGGGAGGGGTTTCGGATGTACCTTGAAGATAATGCCATCAGGGCAATTGCGACGGAGGCGGAATCGGCGACAGAGTTCGGTATCGAGATCGGCGACTGTTGCGACCTCCGGCTTGATGAGGAACCAGCACCGTCGCAGCCCCGATTGCTTCTTCGTGAGGAGGCGGTCCTCGCCGAACACCAGGCAGATCCTCATTACGTTTTGGAGAAGACGAGGTTGAACGGCGAATAGAAGGAAGCGAACTTTTTGTCTTTTTCTTTTCTCTCAAAATCTGTCGGAGGTTTTGCGATTGGAAGAGCAATTTAGAGGTATAGGAGATGCGCGGGTTTAGAGCGGGTTTAGAGCACAGGTCGAAGGCCGGAGCCTGGCATATCTCCACAGGAAAATTTTCATAGTGAGCCAAAGGCTCAAAAATTTCAACGGATAGAGTTAATGGAATCTTAAAAATTTCACAAAGAATCAAGAGTGCAAGTAATACTTTCGTCTCTAAGAATATTTGTTATTCTCCCTGATTTCAATACACTTTTGCAGGAGTTTATTAAGTGTGGATCCCACCAGAGGCGGATTCAGAGGTCATTTAAGCTCGGGCACAACTAAGTTCGGACACTGAGGTTGAGATCAAGCTCGAGCACAAACTCATTAAAATCCACTAAAATTTCATTAAAAACTTATTTTTCACTACAAAAATAATTAAAAAAACACTAAATTTTGCTTTTTTCGAAAATCAAGTCTGAGCTTGCCTGTGAATAGATCCGCCACTGAATCCCACATTAAAGCCGCAACTAAGAATATCTATCAAAAATTATGGTTAAGTTCATTAAAAATGTCATATATTTACGTACTGTCTTATATTAGTAAATATTATTAACAATTTCTCAATGCAGGAGTTGCCTTTGTGAAAAACATGACATCTGATAGAATATATCATACATAAACTTTGTAATGCATCAAATGTCAAGATGAGACATGCTTATAGAGAGGCGCTGCATCCGGCACATACTCTAGCAAATCAAGCCAGGAAAAATCAGGAACAAGAGCTGCCACAAGATTGGAACTCACCTCTTCCTTGTTTTACCAGGATAATGTATAAGCAGGTTTAGTAAAATAGAAAACTATGTAATTGTGTGTAATATCCTTCTATTTTTGGGAACCGGATCTCCTGCTCGTAAATCCCTGCTTGTTTCGATTTGGACCGTTCAAAACTCATTTAACGGCCAAAGCATTTGCCCCCTGAATCAAATCACAGCCGTCTGTGAAGATCGAGCGGTCGGATCGAAGACAAACAGGAAAGCAAGCAGAGATTTACGACCAGCAGATTCGGATCCCTATTTTTGAGTATCAGCGCAAACAAGAGGCTTTTTGATAAGTAATGGTTAGGGTTTTTCGGACATTCAGAAACATCAGTGTGGAGTAGGATTTTAGCAGTGCAAATGTAATGTAATGAACAATTATTCAGCGGCGGATTCAGGATTTTCGTCATGAGAGGACAAGATTTATAATTTTTTTAAGGAGGACAAAATAACACAGATTTTTAAATATACATGATTATTTTGCAAAAAAATTTGACAAATCATACAAATACACTGAATTATTTTGCAAAAAATTTTTCCAGAGGAAACACTTGCCCCCGGGGCTACTTACATCTGCCCCTGCAATTATCCTGCCTTAATGTATGCCTACAGACTTTTAATTCAAAAAAAAACTTGGCAAGTGCATAACTAATATTTGAAGTTTTACTCTGACAAAAGATCACAGTCAGAGCTCTGAGCTCCCTTCTTTCCCACATTCTTCATTTGCCATGTTCTCAAAGTTCATCATTTGCCATGTATGACATGAATTGTAATTTATATGAACAGTCCGAAGTGAAAGTGTTCTTCTTTTGCCATGTATAGCATGAATTTTAATTTATATTAACAGTCTGAAGTGAAAGTAACCATTGTATTCATCTGGAGTCCCAAAATTTCCCTCATTTTTATGAGAGATATGTGCCGATACAAAATTTCATAATTTCTTTAAATTTATTTCATACTAGATCAAGTAGTTAAAAGTCAAATGCATTATAATCAACCAATCATAGTTAATTAGATTTATTTATATTCTAACCATTTTATTAATTAAAATTAACAAATTTATTTATTAGAATAATGGAATTTATGTTTTCAAGAAGAGTTGAACTGATACATGTATGGATAACTTTCTCTATAAATTATCAGGTTCATAATTCATTACACATTAATAATTTGTAGCAAATTTAATGTTATTAATGGCTCAAAAAAGAAGAAATATTGTCCACGTTAAGAAATAATCATTTGAAGTTATAAATAGCATTGTCGTCATTTTATACCTGAGTGAGACTACAATACTTCACAAAACACCAAGCAAACAATACTTCGCTTCCGTATCTTCGATTTTAAACTTCAAACGTCCGATCTAAACTGTTGAACTTAATTTTCATATTAAAATCTTCTTGGAGACTCGACTTTTATATTTTTTAAACTTTTTTTATTATTTTTCAAAGAGGACGAAAAGTTGATTAATCTAATGATTTCTGAAGTATTCAATATGAATGATTTTTAATCTCTATTAAAAATAGGAAAAAAATGAAAAAATTAAAATTCGATCTTCAAAATGATTTCAATATGTTCAAAGGTTTGGATCGTCGTTTGGACTTTGAAATTAAAAATACGAATGCAAAGTTCTGCTCGCTTGGGTCATGTTTGGTTGTGGAGTAAGAGATGGATTAACTCTCTTACTCCACACTTAATCCACCAAACGTGGAGTAAAATTGATGGAGTAAGTTGGAGTAAGATTAAAATTAATCCGGAGTAAGTTACTCCACCTCTTTAGGTGGATTAACTTAATCCACCAAACATGATTAATTTACTCCACCTTAACTTGGAGTAAGCAATTTAATCCGGATTAAAATTACTTCACAACCAAACATAGCCTTGGTGCTTTGTGAAGCTGTAGCCTCGCTCTTTGTACCTTATCAAATGGCAAAATTATTTATTATTTCCTACAAACGAGATTTTTAAAGAACGTGATTTTTTTTAAGGAAGCGACTAACTGTCCCTCCTTATACGTCCCCCATATAAGTCTTTATATTCAAATGTAGTAGTCTTTATATTTTTTAGTATAAGTCTTTATACTAAAAAAATATTATCATTGCATTTGTTCAATAAAATATTTATACAAAGAATTAAAATTAATTTATCATTGCATTTGAGTGGGGGGCGCGTAAGGAGGACGCTAATATGGGGGACAATTATATTTACTCTTTTTTTAATTAGTATTCACATTTTCCACAAAAGTGTTATCTATTTTACAAATATTGTAAGTGAATTTTGTTCCGACATTTATGAACAGAAAAAGCCGAAAGTAGTATATTCGTTTTTTCTGAAAGTACATGTAACAGCGATACATACATACATACATACATACATATAAATTTATAATACAGGCGCATACAGATACAGTACAGTTGGTGGATGCGAATATTTATGAAAAAAAGTTTCACGCAAGCACTGTTGTTTACTGTACCCGAATACTCCCAGCCGTGGTCCAGTAATCATTACTGCGATCGTTGATCATTAATGGCAAAGAGAGCTCCAGAGGAAAACCCTAGCGAGGGTTTAGGAGGAAGCGGTAAATCGGCGAGAGGAAGGGGTAGGCCGAGGAAGATTGTCTCCTCTCCAGTAGCAACTCCTCCTCCTCCTCCTCCTCCTCTTTCCCCTCTAACGGAGATATTGAGCAGCAGCTGCTTTTTCAAGGTCTTTTTTCCGGATGCTTCTGCACTAAAGCTGGTACTTCGTCTCCCCCTCTATTTCGTAGTGGATTCTCTTATACTTGTAATTCCATGCGTCCGATCACTGTTTGATTCATATTTTTTTTTTACTGAGGTCTAGCAAACACTTTCTGCTAATGATTGGTGCCACCTAATATAAAGGTTTGAGGAAACGTCCTTTGAAAATATTTGACAAAAAAAAATGTAAATACTGTATGTGGGCATTCTATCATTCGATCTATGTGTAATAAATAGAATTTCACACTCTTCATGATGTTAAAGTGGCAACACTGGCTGAAAATATAACTTAATCAGTAACATAATGTAACTGCCCTGAACAAATAGAAAAATGCAAGCACTGAGATGGGTGGGTTTATATTTTGATTGTTATAGTGCTTGTCTTAGTTGTCTAGTTGATATACTTGACAAGTATTTAAAAATGAAAACCATAAAACAAAGAAGCAGAAAGATTTCCTTGATTAAAAAAGAAAGAAACAAAAATGAATCAATAAGATTTAGCAATTGTACTGATTTTAGGAAAGCTGTAGTGAAAGTGATATGTTTTATTTTATGGCTTAGAATACCAGAGGATTTACTGATAATTGATAAATTATGCAAGTGTTTGTCATATGCATCCATTGTTTCTATTCTCTCTGTTATTAGTTGGCTCAAAAAGTGTTGTATTAAAATTCAAATCTAACTCATTACTAGGTGCTGAAATAATATGCATATTCAAGTATGGAAGATTCTCCTTTTAAACTTCTTAGTATTTTCAGAGGATTCCTCCAGCTTTTCGCCAACAAATAGACAAAAAAGCCATCAACGATAGAGCCTACCTGAGGGGCCCAAGCGGGCACAAATGGCAGGTGGAGCTGACACAGAGCGAAGATCACTTATTCTTTGAGTCTGGCTGGAAAGACTTTGTTTTTGACCACTCCATTCAGGCTGGTGAGATATTGGTCTTTCGGTATGAAGGGCAAAGCAGCTTCTCAGTTCAATTGTTTGACTGTTCAGCATGCGAAAAGGAGTCAGCATTCAGTGCTCAACCGAGCAAAGGAGAGAGCCGCAAGGGACAATCTGGTTTACAACAGCAACCAAATATGGCACTTGTAGTCGTCAAAAAGGAAGCACCTGAAGGTAATTTCTCTGCTCTTTTTTTCCCTTTAATTATCATTATCATTTTGTGAAGGGGAGCCTTGGCGCAGCGGTAAAGCTGTCGCCTTGTGACTAGGAGGTCACGGGTTCGAGTCGTGGAAAGCTCTTGCAGAAATGCAGGGAAAGGCTCCGTACAAAGACCCAAAGTGGTCCGACCCTTTCCCGGATCCCACGCAAGCGGGAGCTACGTGCACAGGGCTGCCTTTTTTTTTAATTATCATTATCATTTGTCTTGTGGAGTGTTACATCAGTGAGCAACTTTTAGTACTAAGATTGAGTTGTCTTTGGGTGTTTGCTTTAAGTTTTTGCCAGTCTTGGGATTATATTAGGGGTAGTAAAGTCAACTTTCCTGTTTCCAAATTAATGGAATTGACTAATGCGAAGCAGCATCGACCTATATAGAATCTGATTGGTACATTACAATCCATTTACCAAAATGTTTTGTATCAGTCCATGTCTAAAAAGTTAGATCTTAGAATTTGCACAGCATATGTCTTTAATTTTCTTATTTGCCTGATCTTGTTGCAATCTTGTAATTGAGGCAGATTTCACAGATTCAAGATCACTGATGCCGGCTAAAACACCTGACCAGCCATCATACAAGCGATGGCTAAGCCACAATAGTGATGACAGATCATTGACCAAAGGTAGTCATCTCCATATCCCATCAAGTATGCATAGTTGCATATCAGTGCTCTCACATTTTATGATTTCTCATTATGCAGTAACTAAACCAAAGAGACTCCGAGGAATCGTGTCACAAAGGCGACCTGTCACACAAGAAGAGATTGATAAGACTCTTGAGAGGGCTAAGCATTTTGCGTCTGATAACCCTTTTACAATTATTCCGATGCGCAAGTCCTATGTCTATTGCAGCTTTTTTTTGGTAAAACCCTTTTTGACTTTTGGGAAAATTACACCTTTTCATTATCTGTCAGCAATAAATTTACGAATAACTTGTGAGCCATCAGTAAGCTCATTCATGTTGTTGTTGTTGTTATTATAAGTTTATGTTGTATGGTAATTGATAACTTGTGTTTACGTGGGTCTTAGGGAGTAAATATTGATACTATCTATTTTATTTCTATAATCTTTGGCATAATTTAGTTGTCAGAATTGTTATACCATAGTACAACCTTCCAATTTATGTTGTTGTTGTTGTTATTATAAGTTTATGTTGTATGGTAATTGATAACTTATGTTTACGTGGGTCTTAGGGAGTAAATATTGATACTATCTATTTTATTTCTATAACCTTAAGCATAATTTAGTTGTCACAATTGTTATACCATAGTACAACCTTCCAATTCTAATTGGTGATTTGAGTGGTTCATTTTTATCCTTGAATTATAACAGAATTCTGTAGCCAACCAGTACAGTATCAGTACAAGCACAAGTGATGTAAAAACACCGGTAAATGCGTATCAGATTAGATGCACTAATTCGTAACTATTGTTATTACTGATGTTCAAGCATGTAATATCTGGTATGCATGATGATACATATATACAATTTATTCTGTCGTAGTATTAGCAATCATGATTTTATTTGTGCCACTACTTGAACTCTTTAAAACTCAGCTCAAGTTTTGTTTTTTTTCCTTTTGTACAAGTGATGCAATCCTTGAATTATAACAGAATTCTGTAGCCCACCAGTACAGTTTCAGTACAAGCATAAGTGATGCAAAAACACTGGTAAATGCGTATCATCAGATTAGATGCACTAATTCGTAACTGTTGTTATTACCGATGTTCGAGCATGTAATATCTGGTATACATGATGATACATATATACAATTTATTCTGTCGTAGTATTAGCAATCATGCTTTTATTTGTGCTGTTACTTGAACTCAAAAAACTCGGCTCAAGTTTTGTTTTTTCCTTTTGCAATTCAGAATCTCCCTACTGATTTTGTGAGGGAGTTTCTCCCAAAGAGCGGTGCAAAGTTTACCATGTTGGATCCTATAGGAAGGTCCTGGCCGATCACTTACGTTTGCTACAATGGTCGCCATGGTGCACTTAGTGGCGGGTGGGGTAAGGCTTCTGTGGCGAACAACCTAGAAATCCATGATGTTGTGGTGTTTGAGCTTGTCAGGAAATGTCAATTGAAGATGCACATTTATAGGGTGGTTGAAGAGATTACTCCTTATAAACATGGATGTGAGGATGAGCGTTGAGTCTTAGGACTTGCCAAGACAATCTTTTATGTGATGGTTGTTGTGATGTTGTAGCTTTAGAAAATTAGAATGTTGAAAAATGTAATAATTCAAAATCTGCAGAACTAATAATGACATGTTCTGCTGTAATGGTCGTGATGTTGTAGGGGAAACTAGAATGTTGAGAATTGAAATAATTTGAAATAGGCAGAAAAATAGTTCTGAGATTCCTTTTTTATAATAGGAGTGCCAGTAGAATCTCAAGTATCACATTTGTCAATTTCATCTATATATTTTAAATCCTAATAGTCTAATGTCCTTCTAAAATGAGCAGGTCAGAATTTGCATCCTCGCAGTAATTCACCACCTACAATTGTATCAATGCTCAGTGACCAACTTCATATAAAGATTGTTTTTTTTTTTTAATTAGTGATGTAGGTCTTAATAAAGGTTGAACTGTATGCATAGTACATATGGTGATAGATTGTCTCTTCATGTGAAACATCATGATAAGACACAAGTTCAAATTTCACTAATGATATCTAAAATGAAATGAATGTTGGAGTAACGGAAGTTTTTATTTCAAAAAGAAAAAAACTTTAATTGTCTTAATTGGTTTATAACTTACAATAATAAGTATTCATACCTATAATAGCAACTTTTTATACCTTTACCTCTAGATGCTTATACTTGCAATATTATTTTTTTAAGAATAGATAAGTGATATTTGCTCTCAAATATTATTGAAGTGACTTAAAGTCTCTAGTGACCTTTGATTTTCACTGGATTCCGAATCCAGTATCTCCACTGGAAAGCCTATTGTTCTTTTGCCAGTAGACCAAGAGCAGTTCACTTGCAATATTATTTTAAATCTTCATATGTTTCAACTCGTGTAGTTAGGGTTATCAACGCAACACCGTTTGCACGTTTTAACGTTTCGTTGCGTCGAGACGCAACGTTAAACACACAGGAATATTGTTGTGTTTGTTAAACGCAACGTAAGGCGCAAATGATTTTTGTTGCGTTCAGTTAGATGCAACGTAAGCGCAAGTGGTCACTTACTCTACGTTTATTGCGTCTTATGTTCAAAATTTATTAGTCTGGAATAATTATGAGTACATAGTAGAAATATGATATTTTGTAGAGACTTAAATGCTCCTTCCCCTAAAAGCACCGCTTTACTATCTACTTTTTTCCTCTATTTCTCTTCGCCTCCTCCTCTCTCTCCGAGACTGACATTTGACATGTCTCTCCCTCTCTCTTGCACGAGGCCTAAGGCATATCGTCCAATGAAATCTCAGTCCATCGACCCATGCGTGACGTGACAGTATGGTTTGGTCCCCTTCACACGAGACCCTCATGATTTTATTTGCCAAATAAGCTTATACCTAGACGAATTTCGGCAACTGGCCTTATTTTCAACGATTAGTTGCCATGTTTCCACTGATCTAGTGTACTTGATGATTTTAGAACGCTTGATAGTTTAAAATCTGAGAAGAGTTTAGGATTTAGATTGTCAGTAGCTAGGTAACTATGAGACTGTAACAAGACCTTCGATCAGGGCTTCTTCGCCTCCTCCTTGGCTTTGTCTATAACATATATATCTCTCTGGTGAAGGGGGAAAATGACAGAGAGGAAAAAAAGGAAAAAAAGAAAAGGGAGAGAGACAAAGAAAGAAAGTCACAAAGAAGGAGAGAAAGAGAAAGAGCAAGAAAGAGGAGGTGTGTAAGCAAACAAGCAATTCTAATCTTTTAAGGTAATGTAGCTTATCTTATTTCTTTTAATGATGCTGTTATTTTGTTGTTGTTTGTGTTAATTTTTGTTTTGTTCTTTCTAAGGCCATGGCTGGATCAAGCAAACAACGTGTAGAAGAGATAGTGTCTGAGCCTGATTTGTCTTCAGATAAGTATGTTTTTCTTGCTTGCCTGCTTAGAACTAAATTATTTGGTTTTGTAATATAAATTGTTTAGAACTGAAATTGCTTTGTTATTCTTTTATTTGTTCATACAGAATCTACATATGCTAAGTCATGCATTTGTTTTTTTTTTTGTATACTTCATAGATGGCCCAAAGCTTGCTACTTGACAATTTAACCAAAAGAAAGCCAGGAAAAGCTTTGCAAAATGGTAATTGTACATGAATACCCATTTAACTGTGTAACTCATCATCTCTCGAGAGAACTCGTACATGAAGTGTGTCCCCCTTTCAAATTTGTGTCAAGAAACACACTTAGGTCTGATTGTTTTGGTATTTATAATGAAGAAATGAGTATTTTGTATGACCTTGTTGGTGCACTTGACTGTAGATTTAGTTTTACTACTGATTTGTGGACCAACAAGGATGAAGATAAGGGCTTCATGGACCTAACATGCCATTACATTGATGATGAATGTCATTTAAAAAAGAGAATACTTTGTTTTATCCAATTGCCAAGTCCACACACTGGCAAACACATTGCCACAATTATTTATGACAGATTGATATTGTGAAACTTGGACAAGAAAATCTTGTCTTGTGCTTGATAATGCAAATGACAATTATGCTTGCATCAAGGAGCTGTTCAGTACAATCCAGTTAAAGAATGTACTTTCTGTACAAGACCAGGTCTTTCATCAAAGATGTGGCTGTCACATTTTGAACTTGATTGTTCATGATGGGTTGAAGGTGCTCTCTGATGAGATCACCTCAACTCACGAAACCATGAAGTACATTCGTGGTTCGCAAGCTAGAATGGAGAAGTTTCATTTTGTGGCATCTCAGGTAATTTTAAATGTTGATTTCTTACAAATCGACTTGTAATCTGCATGTTGCATCTATTTATATCCATATTTTATTACAAGTCGATGTTCCAAACAAGATGCCTGCATGAAATGTTCCGACACGTTGAAACTCAACAATCTCATGCTGCAATTAGCATTGAGCTGAAACCAACAATTAAAAGATATGCACGAGTTGATAAGAATTACACTTATCACATTTCTAATTTTCAATGGGAGGCAGTGAAAGCTTTAGTTGATCACCTAAAAGTTTTTTATGTGACCACGTTGAAGTTGAGTGGCACTAGATATCCTAAGCTGAATCTATTTTTTTTTTCCAGAATATTGTGAGGTTTACATTAAAAATAAAAACATGGGTAGTATTTTGTATTCTTTTGTTGTGGAGATGGGATGAACATGTATGCTAAGTGGGACAAGTACTGGACGAGTGGAAATACATTATTGGCAATTGCTTGTTTTCTTGATCCAAAATTCAAGCTGACAGTTGTTGAGTACTACTTTCAAAAGCTGCATCCAAATACATTTGAGGGGATTATTACTGAATTGAAAGCTTGTATGAATGTTATGTTCAAGGAGTATGTAGAGAGACACTCTAAGCTTACACAGAAAAAAGTTGTCAGCTTCTCAAGGCATGAGAGATAATTGTTTTATTAGTTTAATTCTTTCATTAGTTTAATTGTTTTATTAGTTTATTTCTCTTAATTAATTGAATTGCTTGTTCAAGTAGGGCAAGTGCATCAGTTTGTATCTCTGACACAAGAGCTGGTTTGAAAGACTTCATTAAAGAGAAGAAGAATACTAAAGCTGCAAAATCATATCTGGAGAAATAACTTTATGAGGGACTTGACAATGCTAGCTTGGATGAAGACTTTGACATTCTAGCATGGTGCAAAGTGCATGCCTCTAAGTATCCAGTCTTGGCTAAAGGCTCCGTACAAAGACCCAAAGTGGTCCGACCCTTTTCCGGATCCCACACAAACGGGAGCTACGTGCACATGGCTGCCTTTTTTTTAATTATCATTATCATTTGTCTTGTGGAGTGTTACATCAGTGAGCAACTTTTAGTACTAAGATTGAGTTGTCTTTGGGTGTTTGCTTTAAGTTTTTGCCAGTCTTGGGATTATATTAGGGGTAGTAAAGTCAACTTTCCTGTTTCCAAATTAATGGAATTGACTAATGCGAAGCAGCATCGACCTATATAGAATCTGATTGGTACATTACAATCCATTTACCAAAATGTTTTGTATCAGTCCATGTCTAAAAAGTTAGATCTTAGAATTTGCACAGCATATGTCTTTAATTTTCTTATTTGCCTGATCTTGTTGCAATCTTGTAATTGAGGCAGATTTCACAGATTCAAGATCACTGATGCCGGCTAAAACACCTGACCAGCCATCATACAAGCGATGGCTAAGCCACAATAGTGATGACAGATCATTGACCAAAGGTAGTCATCTCCATATCCCATCAAGTATGCATAGTTGCATATCAGTGCTCTCACATTTTATGATTTCTCATTATGCAGTAACTAAACCAAAGAGACTCTGAGGAATCGTGTCACAAAGGCGACCTGTCACACAAGAAGAGATTGATAAGACTCTTGAGAGGGCTAAGCATTTTAAAAACTAAGATTGGACCAGCCTTTGAGCTTATATATTTCACTAAGATTGGACCCAAAAACACTTGGTAGATATAATCACATTTTAAAAACTACATTTTAGTTAAAGTGTTAATTATAGCATTTTAGAGTTCTAATTAAGTTTGAAATAAAATTTTAAAGTAAAGTCATTAAAAAAACTCAAAGGAATATGAATTGTTAATATATATATATATGAGGAGGGATCCGTAGCCGCTCGCAACCGCTCCATCATACCAAGTGTAAATTGTCGATCCGAACCATTAAAAATATTCTCCATACTAATGTAGACTTGGAGAACAAATTTTATATTTTTTGAAATTTTTTTACTATTTTATCGGAAGAGTTGAAAATTGGATGTTTGTAAATCGTTAGGTAAATAAATTTTTAATCCATACGAAAAAATAGTAAAAAAATTCAAAAAATGTAAAATTTGGTTTCCAAGTCTATATTAATATGGAGAATGTTTTCAACGGTCCGAATCGGTCATTTACATTTGCTATCATGGAGCGGTTGCGAGCAGTTGGAAGTTTGGCGACTACAGATCCCTCCTATATATATATATATATATATATATATATAGAGAGAGAGAGAGAGAGAGAGAGAGAGAGAGAGAGAGAGAGAGAGAGAAAGGCTAGGGTGTTCCATGGAGCATCAAACCGCTTGTGCTCCACATCTATTATTTCCAATTTAAAAATTCCAACGACCGATCCGAACCGTTCAACATGATCTACATACTAAAATATACTTGGAGGTTGAATTTTATATTTTTTTGAAATTGTTTGCTATTTTTTTAAAGAGGTAGAAAAGTTGCTAATCAAACGGTTTCTAAACCAACTAAAGTTGTGATTTTCATACCTCTCTAAAAAATAGCAAAAAAAATTCAAAAAAATATAAAATTCAATCTCCAAGTAGTTTTAAATATGTAGATCATGTTCAACGGTTCAGATCGGTCGTTGGAATTGTCAAATTGAAGATACGATATGGAGCATTAGCGGTTTGGTGCTCCATGGAGCACCCTAGCCTATATATATATATATATATATATATCTCTCTCTATATATATATATAGAGATGATTCGTCAAAGCACCCATTTCTCTCTCTTTCGTGTTCTCTGAGAGGGGAAGCGAAGAAGAGAGGGAAACTCGGTGAGTCTGTTCCTCCTCCGAAAAGCCCCTGCGAGAACCTAGCCGCAAGAGAAAAAACCTAGACAAAAACCCTAGGCGGGGAGGTCGCCGTCTGCCTCCCCCGCCACCTCGTCACTCCTCCATTTCGCCGACCTTCCCTCCTCGTCTTCTCTTCTACTGTTTTCTTTCTCCTTCTCCTTTTTCTTCTACCGTTGAACCAAAAACTGCAATCTCACCGTCAGCCTTCCCCGCCACTCCCCCGCTGTCTCCCACCTCAGATCCATCTTCGCCTCGGCCTTCCAACCTCTCCGCCTCTCCGTTTCAGTCACCTTAGCCCTAGAAAGAGAATCTGGGGCTGCAAAGGAAGAAGGAGAGGGATGTCGCTGTGCGGGTTCTCCCAGTGGCTGCTCTTCATTCCGACACAACCTCGTTGTCCTCCTTTGCCCTCTGCCGGGAAGGAAATGAAGGAGAGAAATCGCATCGCGAATTCTCCCAGTAGCAGCCTTTTGCTTTGACTCGGCCTTAAACTCGACCCCACTCCACTATCGTCACCGTCCATTACCTAGACCCTAGTCGGAGAGGAAAATTGCGAGCTGACAATCTAGCTTTCTCTATCACTCAATCATGCGGTCCAAAACGATAGAAGAAGCACTTGGTAGCTTCTACCAAGATGGCTGGACGTCTCAACAACTTGATTCGAAGTAATGAGAAATGACAGGGTTTACGATTTGTAATTAAGCAGTTCTTGGTTTTCTGTGTAGTTTTTTGTTAGATGTTTGATGTAGCGAGCTAGGTAGCTCGTAGTTGTGATGATTGTTGTTGTAGTTGGATGTTGGATGTAATTTTATTTTATCAATACAATTCAACTTGGCAGCTTCTGCCAAGGTTTCAAAAGAGAGAGAGAGAGAGAGAGAGATAGAGAGAGAGAAGGGATCTGTAGCCTCCAGCATCCTCCGCCATTAAAACCAACAAAAATCGTCGATCCGGACTGTTGAAAACATTCTTCATACTAATATAAACTTGAAGACCAAATTTTATATTTTTTTGAATTTTTTGACTATTTTATCGGATGGGTTGAAAATTGGATGTCTGTAGATCGTTAGATAAATACATTTTCAACTCCTCCGATAAAATAGTAAAAAAAATAAAAAAATGTAAAATTTTGTCTCCAAATCTACATTAAAATGGAGAATATTTTCAACGGTTCGAATCGATCATTTTCATTGGTTTTGATGGCGGAGGCTACTAGAGGCTAGAAAAAGGAGGTTACGGATCCCTCCTCATATATATGAGGAGGGATCCGTAGTCGCTAGCAACCGCTCCATCATACCAAGTGTAAATCGTCGATCCGGACCGTTGAAAACATTCGCCATACTAATGTAGACTTGGAGACCAAATTTTATATTTTTTGGAATTTTTTACTATTTTATCGGAAGAGTTGAAAATTAGATGTTTGTAAATTGTTAGATAAATAAATTTTCAATCCATCCGATAAAATAACAAAAAAAATATAAAAATATAAAATTTGGTTTCCAAGTCTACATTAGTATGGAGAGTAATTTCAACGATCCGGATCGGTCATTTACATTTGCTACCATGGAGCGGTTGGAAGTTTGGCGGCTACGGATCCCTCCTATATGTATATATATATAGAGTGAGACTATGGTGTTCCGCAAAGCACGTGATTTGCAATTGTGGACCATTGGATCACGCTTTGTGATTCGTGCCAACATGATATTCGAAGATCCAATGGTCCACAATTGCAAAGCACGTGCTTTGCGGAACACCATAGCCTCACTATATATATATATATATATATATATATATATATAATCTAGCTAAGATGATATGCATAGTTAGTGAGCATTCATGCTATGCGTTTTTTTCTTCGCTTGATTGCTTTAATTAACACCAATTTAAGTTTCTCAATAAATTCTTCATATTGAAATCTAGTTGGAAACCAAATTTCGTGATTTTTAGAGATTTCTAGCTATTTTTAAAATATTTTTTTAAAAACAGCCCTGTTTAATATTAAAAAAAGGACCTCTTCAGGGCTTTTTTTAAAAATATTTACAAAATAGCTAGAAACATCAATTTGTAGAACAACATGATTCACCCCTTAGGGATGAGACGCTATACATCAACCCTCATAAGATAAGGTTTCGTTTTGGGCGTGGGGGCACTATACAACAACCCTCATAACCTAAAACAAATCGGTCCTCCCATGGCGATATCACCCTAAGAGAGTACAAAGACACGATCAAAAGCAAATCATGTGCCTACCTCACAAAAATAATATAAGATAAATAAAAACTCTCGGCCTCAGCTGCCATATCGAAATTAGAAATCGACTACTCGAATATAAAAGAATAATAAAGGAGTCTCCCTGTACCAACCAAAGGCCAAAGGGGAGCTCCAACCTTTCCCTGTATCCAAATTGGCCACCAAAGTGGAAATAACTCTTTGGACGTACTCGAGATCTCGCAATAAGCCGACTAAATAAAATAATAATAATACAAGTTTTTTTTCACTAATTTGAATAAATAAATTTGGGATTTTTAAGCAATTTAGCTTGGTTTTTAGAGCTTAATTTTGCTAATGGGGGCTGCTGCAAAGAGAAGAAGACCAAAGCTCCTTGACTAATTCTTGTGTAGCTCTTCTTGTTTTTACCAAATAATCCTTGTAAAGAACTCAAATACAAGAAAACGGTAAAATTTCAAATTATTTTACAAATCGATAAATAAGAAGGCATTATTTGATACAAGAAGCACGTCGTTAAATAACCGATTGATGAGAATTAGCTGATTTTGTTTTATTTTCGACGTAGGTTGCGGTACGAGGATGGTTGGATGCACGAGATATTGTTCTTTACACCGGGGGTGTTACGTTATCCATGTAAAATTAAGAAAACACACAAGAAATCATGCATAAAACTTCTGCTACAATGTATTTATATATAGTGAAATCTAGGGCTGTACAAGAAACCCATCAACCCGTTAGACCCGTTTATCCCGTCCGACTCGACCCTTATTTTACCGGGTTGGTTTCAGGTCTTGGTTTGAGAAACCCGTTATTATGGGTTGGGTCTAAAATCTTCTGAAAATAACCCGTTACATCCGTTTACCAGTTTTATATCTCTTCTTTCTATACATCGACACTGTCATTTATTGATTTTAATTACTGCAACCCTAGATCCAAGCGATTTCTCCTCGACTTCTCTCCTGGCCTTGGCGACGCTTCGAGACAACACACTTTTTCACTCTCGCGACGCCTCGGATGATTGGAATTTGGCGATTTGCTTTCAATTCGCCTCGGCTTCTGATACTGAAACGGTGAAACCACAAGGTGATTGGCGATTTGCCTTCAATTCTCCTCGGCCTCTGTCCTCTGATACTGAAACGGTGAAACCACAACTCCACAAGGTCCATAACTGATAACTCAATCCCAGATCATTCATTATAAAAACTTTTGCATCGCCTGTTTTCTTTTGCCTTTTTCAACTCTCTTCTTCTATCTCTATTTGACTATTTGTGCGATTTTAGCAAATTACTATTCAAATATCTTATGGCAACCTCAGATAAACCAGTACCATGCCCACCAGGAGGTCCAGGACCAGCACAAAATGTTTCATGCTCGACAAATACACAGGTACAAATTGATTACATGCTATTATGAAATTTTTGTCTTTGTGTTAACTTAACATTGTTACTGTTAAGTGATCACAGAAAGTTACTAGTCCTTTCAAATCAATTAACAATGGGTGGTAAGTGACCCGTTGCATCGGGTATTGGCACAGTTACTGACTTACTGTTAAATTAATTGATTTGTACAAGCATGTAATAGCATGTTAAGTTACTGTTAAGTGTTAACATTTTCATAATCGACTGTGTCAACACTGTTAAGAATTTGAGATCACAGAAAGTTACTGTGTCAATCATCCTGATAGTTGTTTATTTAGACTAGCAATATCAGCAAGAAAGAAATAATTTGTTTTTTGGATTCTTATATATAAGTATATATGTAGGATATGTAAGTATATAACACTGGTAATTGGATTCTGATATATATGTACTTATGTACTTAAAAAATTTGAATTGCATTTTTTTAACAGGTCAATCAAGAAATTGAAAATCCAAATAAACAAGAGGTTGCACTTCCAAAGAATGCTGCAGGCAATCCAACCAAGCGGCAATGCAAGACTTCAAGAAGAGACTCAGAAATCTGGAACTATTTCGAGCACAACGAAGATCCAGTGAACCCCAGGGCTTCTTGCATCTATTGTGACAAATCATATGCTGTTGATAGGAGTCGTCATGGCACAACAACCTTGTGGAATCATTTGATGAATCTTTGTCCGAACTCACCATGTCGAGATGACTCGAAACAAAAGAAACTTTCTTTCGAGCCTCAAGATGGCCAAGTAAGTGCAAAACTCAAAGCTGTAACTTTTAGTTTTGAAGCTTGTAGAAAGGTTCTTGCGGAATTTGTTATGGTTGATGAGATGGCGTTTAGGATGGTTGAAGGAGAATGGTTTAGACGTTTCATAAAAACTGTGCAACCAATGTTTAAAGTGCCTTCTCGTGTTACTGTTAGTCGAGATTGTTTGAAACTTTTTGAAGAAGAAAAATTGAAGCTAAAGAAAGTCCTAAAAAATCAACGTGTTTGCCTAACAACAGACACTTGGACGTCAGTTCAAAACCTAAACTACATGTGTTTGACAGTACATTGGATTGATACTGAGTGGCATCTGAACCAAATAATACTCAATTTTTGTGTTGTTCCTAATCATAAAGGGGATACAATTGGCCAAACCATTGAGAATTGTTTAATTGATTGGGGTGTAAGTGGTGTATTTACTTTGACAGTAGACAATGCTTCTTCTAACAATGGTGCAATTAATTATTTAAAACGAAAAACCAAAGATTGAAATGGTACTGTTTTAGGTCACAAGTATCTACATTTGCAGTGTTCTGCACACATTGTTAATCTAATTGTGAGAGAAGGTCTGGATGAGCACTTTGAACCAATCCAGAGAATTAGAAAGGCAGTTAAGTATGTTAAGTCTTCTCCTAAATGGTTAGTTGCATTTAAGAATTGTGTTGAAAAGGAGAAGATCGAGAGTAAAAGTTTATTGTGCTTGGATGTAGAAACTAGATGGAATTCGACTTATTTGATGTTAGAGTGTGCAAAGAAATTTGAGAAGGCATTTGAAAGGCTTTGTGATGTAGACAGGGACTACCGATCCTACTTTTTTTGTAGATGAAGAGATTGTGGACGAAGACGACAGGAGTAACAACAAGGGTAGAGAGAAAGGTAAAGTTGTTTCACCATCAGCAGAACAAGATTGGGTGAAAGCCAGGTGCTTTGTGAAATTTCTGAAACTGTTTTATGGTGTTACTACACGCCTTTCAGGTTCTTCTTATGTCACTTCCAATTGTTTTTTTCATGAACTTGTTTCAATTTAGACACGTTTAAATCAGATGAGAGAAGGCTGTGATCAGGAGTTCAAATCTGTGGCAGAGGGTATGAAGGTCAAACTGGAGAAGTATTGGAAAAATCTGAGCAATATGAATATTTTGCTCTATGTAGCTGTTGTTTTAGATGCTCGATATAAATTGAAATATGTGAAACTTTGGTTGGAAAAGATGTAACCAGTGAACATGGCAAATGATCTAATAAGAGACGTGGAGTATTCTATGGATAACTTATATGAACACTATTTCAGACAACATGATCAATTAAACTCTAGTGCTAATGGTGCATCAGTGGAAGGTGTTCCCAGTAATTCAAATAAGGGGTTGAACTCTATGGATGTTGATGATGTGGATTATTCTAGCTTTGTAAAGTCTCAGTTTAAGCGTCATTTGATGGAAGAAGAGTCTGTTGAGAAGAAGTTGGAAGTTGCAAAGTATTTGGTGGAAGCATGTGAGAATGGAGTTGACAACTCTTTTGACATATTGGCATGGTGGAAGAACAATGCCTCAAGGTATCCAATTCTCTCTCTGGTGGCTAAGGATGTGTTGGCAATGTCAGTTTCAACAGTCCCATCTGAATCAGCTTTCAGCACTGGCGGGCGAATCCTTGATCCCTTTCGTAGTTCCCTTTCACCGAAAACCGTAGAGGCATTGATTTGTGGTCAAAATTGGTTGCGTTCTTCGAATATTCGTTATGAACTTCGTGAAGAGATGGAAGATGCAGAGAAGTATGAAATAGCTGCGAAAGGTATTCTTAATATTTTTATTCAAATATTCATAAGAAATTAAGAATTGTTTAACTTGGAAGTTTCACATCAACTCTGACTCTGTTTTGTTTAACAGAATCAACACCACTGAATTCATCTACAGGGAAAAAATAGTAACAATTCAAGGCTAGAGCCTAGAGTCTAGAGGTAAGTAATAAACAAATTGTTAAATGTTTCTAAATTATAAGGGTTTGTATGCACTTTATGGTTACTGTATGCACTAATTTCAAATATGTTTAAATTGTAGGTGCTAACTGCCAAATGCTTGATCGTTAGCTAAGGTTTATAGCTTTGAAGAAATTCAGAATTTGAAATAGTTCCAGATTTCTGAGTTAGCTAAATTATGTTATTTGTGATGTTTGTTATATTTGAGATTTTTCAGAATTTGAAATATGTTTGCTATGATACAATTGTTATGTTTATGTTTTATTGATGTTATGCTATCATGTTGATTGTTGAACCATAAGATTATATTTTGTTGTGAACCTTCTGAATTCTGATATGTAATTTTAAAAAAATTTCATTGCTGGCTGGATGGTGCATATACATTATTTCTTATGCTGTTATGCAATATTACTATTTACTAAGAAAATATTCATTGTTGGTCCTAATAATTCATTGTTGGTACATTAATTTTAATAAAATATTCATAACTCGTTCAACCCGTTCAAACCGTGAAACCCGCAAAAATCCGTAAATAAAAAAAGTAATGGGTTGGGTGGGTTAACGGGTGGATTCACATAATTTTTTTTAAACCGGATATAATTGGGTTGGTTTCAATTTTTGAGAAAAAAAACAGTAAACGAGGTGTAGTAGAAATTTTATTCTGACACGGCAAATCTTTGTTTTTGTAGATAAATTAAATGTGAAGCCAGCCTTCCAACACCAAATTTCCGTAGGAAATCTCTCATCCGAACTAAGCTAGAGCTAGATGCCAAAAGGCCAGAAGTCGAGTCAAAGGTATTCTCGTTGGTTGTTGTTCCCCAGATGTCAAAGTTCTAGTTCCACCTGTTATTTGCCTGACCTTGGTTTACATTTGGCTCCATGACACGGGGTTATGGATTATCTACTGGCGGTTGGTACTTTAAAATTTGGACTCTGAATATTAAGACTAAAAGATCTCCGTTTATGCACGTATAGTACGGTCAAACACACAAAACGATCACGTAAATATCTTCTTGCGTGTTACATCGCGTTTTAAAAGCGCAAGAATTTTGTTGTTGCTTCCTACGTAACGTAAATGTAAACACAAGTAATTTTCTTAAATGTTATGTACTTACGTAAGAAACAACAACTAATAAAACAACTTGTGTCAGAAATACAAACTGATGCACTTGTTCTACTTGAACAAGCAATTGAACTAATTAAGAGAATTAAACTAATAAAACAACTAAACTAATGAAAGAATTAAACTAATAAAACAATTACCTCTCATGTCTTGAGGACCTGGCAACTTTTTTCTGTGTATGCTTGGAGTGTCTCTCTGCATACTCCTTGAACATAACATTCATACAAGCTTTCAATTCAGGAATAATTTCCTCAAAGGTATCAGGATGCAGCTTTTGAAAGTAGTACTAAACAACTGCAAACTTGGATTTTGGATCAAGAACACAAGTAATTGCCAATAATGTATTCTCACTCATCTAGTACTTGTTCCACTTATCATACATGTCCCGTCCCATCTCCACAACAAAAGAATACAAATTACTATCCATATTTTTTAATATTAATGTAAACCTCATAATATTCAGAAAATAATATATTAATGGTAGGATATTTAGTGTCACTCAACTTCAACATGGTCACATAAAAAGTTTTCAGGTGATCAACTAAAGTTTTCACTGTCTCCCATTGAAAATCAGAAATATGATAAGTGTAATTCTTATGAACTCGTGCATATCTTTCAATGACTGGTTTCAGCTCCAATGCTAACTCCAACATGAGATATGTTGAATTCCAACATGACGAAACATCCCATGCAGGCTTCTTGTTTGGAACATCAACCTGTAATAAAATATGAATATAAATAGATGCATCATGCAGATTACAAGTCAATTTGTAAGAGACCAACATTTAAAATTACCTGAGATGCCACCAAACAGAACTTCTCCATTCTAGCTTGCGAACCACGAATGTACTTCATGGTTTCGCGAATTGAGTTGATCTCATCAGAGAGCACTTTCAATCCATCATGAAAAATCAAGTTTCGAATGTGACAGCCACATCTTTGATGAATGACCTGGCCTTGTACATGAAGTACATCCTTCAACTGAGTTGTACTGAACAGCTCCTTGATGCAAGCATCATTAGCACTTGCATTATCAAGCACAAGGCAAAATGTTTTCTTGTCCAAGTTCCACAATACCAATTTGTCATACATAACAGTGGCAATGTGCTTGCTAGTGTGTGAACTTGGCAATGGGGCGAAACAAAATATTCTCTTTTTTAATTGTCATTCATCATCAATGTAATGGCATGTTAGGGCCATGAAGCCCCTATATCCAGTGGCGGAGCCACTCATGGGCAAGCTCGGGCAAGTGCCCGGACTCGATTTTCCAAAAACGCAAAATTTAGTGTATTTTTAGTTATTTTTGTAGCAAAAACTGAGCTTTTAATGATATTTTAGTGGGTTTTAATGGATTTGTGTCCGGACTTAATCTCAACATCAGTGCCCGGGCTTAAAAAATCTCTGAATCTGCTCCTGCCTATATCCATCCTTGTTGGTCCACAAATCACTAGTAAAACTAAGTCTACAGTCAGGTGCACCAACTAGGTCATACAAAATACCTCTTTCTTCATTATAAATACCTAAACAATTAGACCTAAGTGTGTTCCTTGACACAAATTTGAAAGGAGGACACACTTCATGTACGAATTCTCTCATGAAATGATGAGTTACACAGTTAAATGGATATTCATGTACAATTATCTTTTTTGCAAAGCTTTTACTGGTTTTCTTTTGGTCAAATTGCCAAGAAGCAAGCTTTGGGCCATCTATGAAGTGTACAAAAAGACAACAAATGCATGGTTTATTATATGCAGATTTTGTATGAAGAAATAAAAGAATAAAGAGAAGGAATTGTATCGGGAGTACTCTCAGCCTTCAACAAGATTTGCAAGGCATCAGATTTATGCCTCTTGTTTCCTATTTTCTTGCAATCTATTTCTACATGATGTTTTAAGACGCCAGTGCTCATGGAGTTGCCCATCTTATATTTGTTGCCACAATACTTACATATGACATCATAAAATCTATCAGGTCTAACTAGACCCTTATTGAAATGTTGCCAATAAGCATGGTCTCTCTAGTTTTCCTCTTTCTGATGGCTTCATTGCCTTATTCTTTAGGTGCAGTCGCAATTGCACCAGAATTTTGAGTGTCACCCACATAGACATTGACTTCAATTCTTTGTTTTTCCTCTGGGGTGAAATCTTGATCCTCCATGCTACAAGAAATAGTTCTAAGCAATTTAGTTCAAAGCAATTTATATTACAAAACCAAGCAACTTAGTTCTAAGCATGCAAGCAAGAAAAATTTACTTATTTGAAGACAAATCAATCTCAGACACTATCTCTTCTACATGTTGTTTGCTTGACCCATCCAGAAAGAACAAAATAAAAATTAGCACAAACAACAACAAAAACAACAACATCATTGAAAGAAATAAGATAAACTACATTACCTTAGAAAGTTAGAATTGTTTGCTTGCTTACACACCTCTTCTTTCTTGCTTTTTCTCTTTCTCTCATTCTCTGTGACTTTCTTTCTTTGTCTCTCTCTCTCTCTCTTTTCTTTTTTCTTCTTTTTCATCTTTGTCATTTTTCCTCTTCACCAGAAGCATATATATGTTATAGCCAAAGTCAAGGAGGACTGGAGGAGGCGAAGAGACCATGATCGAAAGTCTTGTCACCAGTTTCACAGTCACCTAGCTACCGACAACCTAAATCCCAAATCCTTCTCGGGTTTTGAACTATCAAGCGTTCTAAAATTATCAAGTACACTAGATCACTGAAAACATGACAACTAACCGTTAAAAACAGAGCAAGATTGCCAAAATCTGTCTAGGTATAAACTTATTTGGCAAACAAAATCATGGGATCTCGTGTGAAGGGGAACAAACCATACTGCCACGTCACGCATGAATCGACTAGCTGAGAATTCATTGGACGATATGCCTTAAGCATCGTGCAAGAAAGAGGGAGAGACATATCAAATGTCAATCTCATATAGAGAGGATGAGACAGAGAAAAAGAGGAGAAAAGAAATAGTAAAGCGACGCTTTTAGGACAATAATTATTTAAGTCTTTAAAAAATATCATATTTCTACTCTATACTCAAAATTATTCCAAACTCGTAAAATTTTGAACGTAAGACGCAATAAACGTGACGTAAGTGACCACTTGTGTTTAATTGAACGCAGCCAAAACCATTTGCACCTTACGTTGCGTTTAACATTGCAACACGGCACAAAACGTTAAGACTTGCAAACGATATTGCATTGACAGTTCTATGCATATAATTGACTTCAAACCCACCTTTGTTTTAATAGCACTTGGTAGACGCAACCGGTACTTGGCATGGCAATGGAGCTGGCTTAAATAAGTGGAGCAAAAAGATATTATAGTTTCAGATACTATAATCACAGCGTGGTTCACAAAAGAGTTTAGAACTGATGAGCTTTTGACTAAACAAAACTGTAAGGTGATCATTATTTCCATATAGAATTACTTGTAGTTGGCCAAATACAAATATAAACAATGTTGGCGTAAAACACAAAAAATGTACGGCAGCTGCGCCACCACCACTAGGAAAAGAGTGCGCACAGGGGGCTCCGATTTCTATCATTCCAAATATATAATCAAGAAAAAAAATGCAGTGAAAGGCAGACCCAGCACTTCGGACAAATTATGGAGGATACAATGCACCCGGTGTACTCGGTGAATGTCCAGAACTACATTTTCTGTTGCACGCTACATAAAAGTTGGATGGACACCCCTAATGAGATTGTCATGACATGGATTCTCCATTCTTACCAAGTATCTGACCAACAAGCTCGTCTGGCAGTTTCCCTGTTGCCTGCATTTTTGAGAAGGTAAAAACAAAATAAAAAAATTGCCACTTCTAAGACCAGAACAATAGAAAGCTACCATAACTTCTTGTATTGGGAGATGATTGGGTGCCCCTTGCAATAACTTTAGATACTACTGCCACCAAACCCATCTGAACATTCATTCACCACAAAAACCTTTCCAACAATCATCCAGTTTCATAACAGTAAAAACACAGAAATTTGTGGCTATTTTGCTCAATTTCTATACTATACTACAACATCAACAACAACAACAACAACAAAAACAAAGTCCTTAGTCCCAAAGTCTTTACGTTGGCTCGCCAAGCCTATCACAACCCTCCTTTTCGGGCTTTAAACTGGCTATGTTGAAAACAACACAGACGGAGTTATTTTGCTCAATTTCTATCAAATAGTTAAATGCTAATCCAAATAACAGTAGAACTAGTTAATTGCTATAAAAACCTGTACCAATTAAGACTAACAAAATTTTCAAACACGCAAGCTCATTTAACCAAAGAATCAAAAGTCCAACTTAGTCGTAATGACAGTAACCTCACCAAGACGGAGAGAACAAATATAATTCACTGACCTGGAAATGTCTCATGTACAAAATTGGTTCACATCCAACATCAGCAACTGATCTTCCTAAAGGAGTATTCACATTAAATCTGCTGGCTTGGAAAGCAGATAAGACGCCCCCTTCATCGGGAACTTGATGGCATACTCGCAGTAGTGACGTAAGTGAGTTCATCTGAAACGTATACAATAATAATCTTGATTCTTGATACTTAATATCGGAAAGTAACATTTATCAGACAAAAATAGAACCTCATGCCAGCTCATCTGATTCTTATGCTTAGCCTTTTCATATTTTTTAATAATTCTTACATAAAAACTGTCCAAGCTGAAATAACCTGTCTCAGCTTTGCTTATTCATTTATTCAATTACCACTTCCCTCAAATAATGTCCATTAAACAAAAGTAACGAAGTTGGATTTGGCGACAGGAACTTGGTTCAAGTAAAGATTTAAACAAGAAAAACTAATTAATTAGGCAGCAAACCTTCATGTATGGACAGGAAGCACAACCACCATGGATGGAGCATCCTTCACCAGCTACCACTCCAGGGATTACACCGAGACTAGCCACACCATCAGAACCATCCACTGGAGCAGTTGACACTGAATCTGAGGAAACAGGAAACACAATTTCCACCTCAACTTTAGGTGAGCTCGCGCCTTTCTTACCAAGCAATTCGCGCACCGCAGCCACAATGGAGGTGATCATGCCTGACTCTGTGCCGAGCACAAACTGAAGATGTTCAGCCACATCTCTGTCCAGTGCTTCCTTGACGCGGCTTTTGATGAAATCTAAGATGTTCTGAGTAGATCCCACCACTCCCATCCCTCTCCTTTTTGCCTCCATTGCTAGAGAGAACATCTCCCCTGGTACCTCAAAATGTGCTGTCAGGTACGAGTCACAGTACAGTTCTTTTATATTCTCTACTACTACATGACCAAACATGTCATGAACAATGCAATTACCATCCTGAAATGGGAAGTTGCTATGTTATTACTACCTCGTGCATTAAGAAAACAACCTGTCTATTTTTTTTTTAATAACACTGTTTTGAATATGTACCTGATAGTAGCGCAATCTTGATAACAATGACTCGATGGATTCTCTATCGTGTTCAGGATGTATCTCTTTAATCTCTTCATCTGTCAAGGCGGCCATTTTGTGAAACAACTCTACTATGTTTGCACCCATATATGAATCAGGACCATACCAAACATTCAAATCAGGTACTTGTGCAAAAGCCTGTTGAAACAAACACAGCAAGCAAGAATATGTCTCAAGACATAGAAAGGATCCATAAAGATGGGAGGAGCGAGGTGCGAGCAATGCATAAAACTGCATGGAACCACCTTTCTGTGGTGCTTTACTGTATGGTAAAGACCAAAACGTGTGGTCTTCTCGGTCAGCCTCGTGTTATTGGCTTATGGTTCAAGGCTTGCTTCTACTACCCTGCTCTTTGAATGAATCGCCAACTTCAACAAACCAAATTATGTGTACCATTATTGATACAATACTGGTAGTTATTTTCTTCTTTTTAAGGTTCTAGAGGATTCAATATTGAAGCTTTAACTGAGCATACCTTCATAAAATTTCATTGAACCAAAAAAAGACGCCAAACAACAAAAGAAAAATTGTCTGGACAAAATGTGAGGATGTTAACTTTTGGTCCTACGTCATATGTATATGTACCATATCAACACATCCATGAGAATAGTGAAGCCTTGAGTAAAATTACCTGTAAAATTGTCTGGACAACATTAGAGGAGGTACAAGTTATTGTCGGGACCAACTCATGGCCATGAGCCTTCGTCTCGAGGGAGGTGTTTATGTAAATAACATGTAGGGAAGGGGGTAATTGTGATGCAGTATCCAAGAACTGCATGTATGATTCACTTGATGCTGCATCCGCTAAAGAACACCTGATCTGTGCATCTGACATCCTATAGACACCGACCTAAGGAAAAAAATATCATCAGAAAAACCAATGAAATGTACAATATTTTGGTTCTCTATTATTTGGCTCTTGGAGTTGTAAAATGTTTCATCCAACAGGAAAACAAAGGAGCAGCCTGAAGATATCCGAAGCATCAAAGTAACCTGCTTCTGTTTCTCTCTCATTGCTACAGACCAAGAACAGTAGTGCTTACAAGTATCAATATATCTCATAACCCTCGAGAAACGAGAGAAATAACCCTATGTCCCATAAAACTTAAAAGTTGCTTCAACCATGAACCATCTGACTTCCCTCCATATAGAGTTCATGCACAATTTTTTTTAGACAGAGATGTGGATCAAGCCTCCCAGTTTTAAATATATGCAAGGGAGGTCCACCTGAGTTTTGAACCTACAACTCCCCATAGAGAGCATTGTCCCTAGTCACTAGACCAAAAGTTCCCATTATCTAGTGGGTAATGGGCTTCCCTCAAATTGCAGAGTATATAAGCATTCTAAGATTTTATTTTTTTAAGAGATCTCTTATATATGGCTCAAAAAGAGTAGAAAATGAGCAAAAGATGAATTTTATTCCACTGCTAATGCATACATTTATATGTTTACAAAACTTATCAATTAGAAAAGTAATAACTAGAGAATCCTAATTGAATAACCGAAGATACTAACAAATCTATCTAAAATACTAATTAGATTTAATCATATCTAACCATATTTCATAGATGCTAATCATATCTTCTAAAGATATTAAATATATTTCAACACTCTCTCTCAAGATGAGCGAAATATATCCATCAAGTCCATATTGTCACAATATCTAGTAAAATCTAGTGAACTAAACCCTTTAGTAAGACAGTCAGTTGCTTGCTCCTTAGTGGCTACATGTCCTAATTCTAGTAGTCCACTATTCAGTTTCTCCTTGATCAAGAATATGTCATTCTGCACATGCTTGGTTCTGTCATTCTGCACAAGATTGTTTGCAATACTAATTGCAGCCTTACTGTCACACCACAACTTCATTGAAGCTCCTTGGTTGATCTTGAGCTCCATCAATAATACTCTCAACCATAACATCTCTGCAACCCCTAAGGCCATGACCCGGTACTCTGCCTCAGCAGTAGATCTAGCAACCACAAGTTGTTTCTTGCTCTTCCAAGAGACCAAATTGCCTTCTACAAACATGTAATATTCAGATGTAGACTTCTTGTCATCAGCACAACTAGCCAAATTTGAAATCACAATAGCCCTCAATGTCCATGTGACCATTTCTCCTGAAGAACAACCCTTTTTCTGGTGTACTCTTCAGATATCTCAGAACATGATACACCGCATCCATATGACCCTTTCTGGGATCATGCATGTAACGACTCACCACACTCACTACAAAGGATATATCTAGACGAATGTGACTCAGGTAAATCAATCGGCCCACCAATCTCTAGTACCTCTCTCTATCAACTAGTTCTCCTGCCTCCGCACTCAGCTTGGACTTCTAGTCAACGGGTGCAATTGCAGACTTACATCCCAACATGCCTGTCTCTATTAATAGGTCTAGCACATACTTCTGTTGAGATAGGACAATCCACTTTTCACCATGGACCACCTCAATTCCAAGGAAGTATCTAAACTTCTCTGAGTCTTTCATATCAAATTCCTTTTCCAACTTGACCTTCAGCTGAGCAATCTCGCTCTCATCATCACCAGTGATAATCATATCATCAACATACACAATCAGTATCGTGATATGATCTCTATTCCGTCTGAAGAATACAATATGGTCTGCATTGGTTTGCTGGTACCCCATGCCTACCATAGCTCACCTAAAGCTGTCAAACCAGGCTCAAGATGATTGCTTCAGCCTATAAAATGACTTCTTGAGCCTACACACCTTACCAACTGTCTGGTTTGTGCAAAATCCTAGTGGCACCTCCATGTACACCCCTCTCCAGCAACTCACCATGAAGAAAAGCATTCTTCACGTCGAGTTGGTGTAGCTTCCATTCTCCATTGGCGGCCAAAAAATCAGTGTTCGCACCGTATTAATCTTTGCCACAGGTGCAAACGTCTAATCATAATCTATGTGACTGTACCCCTTTGCCACTAGTCCAGCCTTGTAGCGCTCAACACGACCCTCTAGATTTTGCTTCACAGTGAAGACCCATTTGCATCCAACCGTCTTCTTGCCTGGCGGTAGAGGCACAAACTCCTACGTCTTGTTTTGTCAAGTGCCCCAAGCTCTTCTAACATAGCATGTTTCCACTTTGAATCCTCCTTAGCAACCTGCCAACCCTTAGAAACAGAGACAATATCTAAAAATTCAATGAACACTCCATGTATAGGTGATATGTTAGAATAAAAGACGGGATGCATGGGAAACCCCAACGATCAGAGAGAACCCCCGCATTGCTACGAGTGGTCCGCCGTACAGAAATGGGAGAGGTAAGAGAAATAGGAATCATATCACCTGTGTTTTTTGAGTCTGAGGTGGATGATGTAGGTGTCTCAAGAGTCGAGGAAGACAGGGACAAGAGACTTGGCACAAATGGCTCACTCGCTAGAGATACTGTACCTTCATTCTCCTTCCTTCTCACATACATCCTCAGCTCCCCATGGGCCTAAGTTCCACCTTTCTCAGATTCTGGCACAACTGCTGACTCCTCAATCGTCACGGAAAGCTCTCAAGAAATGCCACCCTTACTCACCATCCTCTCAGCTCTACTACTACTCACCTCCTCCTACCTTGTACACCTAATACTAAGCAACTCCCTAAAAGGAAAAGTCACCTCAGAGGCGTAATATGGCTCATGCTCACGAAATGTGACATCCATACTCACAAATAACCTCCTCTCGACTGGGCTCCAACAGACATACCCCTTATGAGTAGATGAGTATCCTACAAACACACATTTGATCGCTCTTGGATCCAATTTTCCTACATTTAGTCGATTGTTCTGCACAAAACACAACCAAATATTCTTAAAGGAAGAATGTCTCCATTTACACCTCTCCGTACCTCGAATGGAGTTTTCCAATCCAACACTCTCGATGGCATCCTGTTGATCAACTGGGCGGCAGTCAACACTGCTTGTCCCCACAGATGCTTAGGAACGTTCATAGAAATCATCATACTCCTAGCTGTCTCAAGGAGATGCTTGTTCTTCCGTTCGGCTACATCATTCTGCTCATGTGTATATGAACAAGTGGTTTGATGTTGTATTCCTTAGACTAACAAGTACCACCCAAACGCCTTGTTGGTGTACTCTGTCTGGTTATCAGATCTCAATGCTTTCACAACCGCCCCATACTGAGTCTGAACCCCTTTGTGTAAATCTTTAAAGCAAGCAAACACATTACTTTTGTTTTTCATCAAATAAATTCAGGTCACACGAGAACAACAATCTATGAAAGTCACAAAATATCTAAATCCATTCACCGCAATTGTGGAACAAAGCCCCCATCATCAGAGTGTATCAAATCAAAAACACATGAGCTCCTACCTCCAGAACTAACATAAAAGCTCCTAACATGTTTACCAAACTCACAAGCATCACACACAAGCTTATCCTTATTAGATTTTTCAAACAAAGAGGGATACAATCGACTCAAAAAACTAAATGAAGGATGACCTAAGCGCCTGTGATGAAGCAGCAACAAGTCCTCCATACTCCTTCCAACTCCTGATTCTACAATGGATGAGAGCGCTGAATCCATCCCCTTCTTATCCAAGTACCACAAGCCTTTATGCCATGTGCCAGTCCCAAGTCTCATGCCCGTCCGCTTCTCTTGAAAAATCACCTTAGGAATATCAAAGAAAACAACACAATTTAGTTGGAGAATAATGACACTTATAGATAAGTCTCACAGGAAAGGAAGGAACATGCAAAATAATGGTCAGAGTTAGAGAGCTGGTACAACCATCGGCTGGGTCGTACCATCAGCCGTCTGAATGCTTCCTAGAACTGCCAGACAAGTATAAGATGAGAGCTCCCCAGCATCACTCCCCCATCATCCTTATCCTCTACCGTCAGATTTGTCCGATAGCCTCCTCTTCCACCGCCTCTGGGGCCCCACGGTCGCGACCATGTCCTCCAAGCTGCCCTCGACCACCTGAGTCCTTGTTCTTTTGTGGCTTGGAGTATACAACATGCAAGTGGCATATTTTGCCACAGTTGTAACACTCACGCGTCTCAACCCTAAACTTAGTATTACCTGCATGAGAGACTGCCAATACCTTATGAAGTGCCTCAGCTTGCAACACAATCCGGCTCTCCTCCTGAATCATGGTCGAAACTGCCTCCTCCTATACTGGAAACTTCGCCTGACCTAGTACCATAGCAACCCTCTGCTCAAATGCAGGTGCTAGGCCTTGAAGAAACCCCATGGTCATATTTTGCACGCAAAACTCCATTACCTTACACGCAGGATTACTGCAACCAACGTGTGATCTGAGGTGATCATGATCCAGCCACAAGCGCTTCAGCTCTGTGGCATACTCCTGTATAGTCTTCTCTCGCTGGACTGTCGCTGAGATCTCCTTCTTGATCTGATAAATCCTCAGATTGTTCCCTATTCCATCATAAGTCCTCTTGAGCTTCTCCCAGACATCCTTGACTCGCTCTATGCCATCCACTGTGGATGCAATAGACGGAGCCAGTGAACTCAGAAGCCAGATGTACACAATCATGTGAGTAGACTTCCACTCAGTCTTCTCCAAAGAACTCTCAGCTGATTCGAGCTTTTCTCCAATCAAAAACCCCTCTAAGTTCTTCCCCTCCAGTATGTATCCCACCCGACGAGACCAGCTCAGATGCGATGCTGGACCCTCAAGTTTCATATCCACTTGTGGAAGCTCTAACCTAGGAGCGGGCTTTGTTGTACTCTCACTCGCAACCACGTTGAATGCTCTCATTAGAATCGAGACCTCTGACGCACTCAGTTTCCCTAAGATCTCTTCCATTGGATTCTTGTCTTTGCCTGATGCGTCCTTTGCCATAGATCTGAATCAAATCCCCTTTCTTCTTTCAAGAAAAAAAAACTCTCACACCGTTAATACCCTAAATCCAACTCATCTCCCTTCTCCGTTGGATTCTTCCTCAATCAAGTGAAGAACCTGCAATCTCTACCCCTACTTCACTCAAAAGAACTATCCCCTCACTGTTCACAAGCTATTCTGCACTGTTTCGCGATTACAACTTGCATCAAGGCCACGATCAACACACTGGTTACGATCTTCTCACTACTCACCGAGTGATCGTCTCAAAGAACCGATCTGGCGATCAGCTCTAAAGAACCAACTGGCTATCTCCTCTCAGACACAACCTCAGAGGCGTCAAGACCAAAGCTAATAGTCAGGCGTTGTTCACCGATCTCCCTTATCCACTCTGACAATAACAGCTGCAAGCAGATGGCTTCCTTCACGACACCAGTCACGATCGACGGCGATCAACAATGCGAGTCACGGTCGAGCGCGCCAGTTACGATCGACGCTAGCCACGATTAGTGATGCGACTTACGATCGAGCGATGCCAGTCACGATCGAGCGACGATTTTTTTTATCTATGGTGGCTAATCCTAATTTGTTTTAGCTCTGATACCAAGTAGAAAATGAGCAAAAGATGAATTTTATTCCACTGCTAATGCATATATTTATAGGTTTACAAACCTTCTCAATTAGAAAAGCAATAACTAGAGAATTCTAATTGAATAATCAAAGATACTAACAAATCTATCTAAGATACTAATTAGACTAATCATATCTAACCATATTTCATAGATGCTAATCATATCTTCTAAAGATATTAAATACATTTCAACAAAAAAGTAATAAAAAAATAAAAATAAAATACCTTCTGAAAACCAGCTTGATCAAGAATTGCACGAACATTTTCAGACATAAAATCAACACCAAGGACTGTAATATACTGACAACCTGCTTCTGCCATTTTGACAGCTGAATCAGCCATGACTAATGAGTCCGAAATGTAGATGTGAGGCCAATGCCTTTTCGCTGCAGTCAGGATTCCTTGGACTTCTGGGTCCATGTAGAAATGGGCAACAACACCAATTTGTTTCTTTTTTAACACGCTCACTAGTTCTTTTATCTTTGCCTCGTCAGGGGATAAAAACATTGCCTTCACATAAACAAACATAAACAAGAAACAAAGGTGTTATTTGAACTGCTTTTATGCAAAAGCAACTAAAAAAGTGCGTGAAAGAAAAATTGATCTTTTCTCTGAGTGTTTTACATCAAGAATTAAAGCAATTCATTTTATTGCTAAGTCAGTGTGTAGATGTTTCAGTACAACAAGGGAAAAACATGGAAAGGGAAAAACTATTTCAGACTGTCCACTCCGATATACAGGAAGAGCATGCAATTGCAACCAACAAGGAAATGGTTTTTCCAGGAAGACAACATGTAATGGCTTATAACCCAAGAATTAGCCATTTACACATGTCCGCCTATATATAATGGTGAACCTAGGCAGTCAAATATTCAGTATTTGGGCTCGAATATGTTTGACCACTTTTCAGCATGAACCTCTAATATTAGAATAAAGAATACTTTCCTCTTGCTTATGCCCCCGATTTTCAGAATTTGCCTCCCATTTAATACTAATAACTATCTTTTTTTACTACAGTTGAGATTATATGGCAAGCTTTCATCGTAGCCTGAAACTTTTTGGAAAAGGTATCCCTTCAAAAATCACTTGGTCAAAGTATTCCTGTTTTTGGCTTAAGTTGATACTCAACCTAAATGGTAATAGTTAAAGCATGATTTGAGTTAACTAAAACACCATCTACTCATTTTATTAAGCAATTAATACAATAATTCTTAAATAGCTGAAAGCCCACGAGTGATCATTCAAAATCACACTCACATTCAATAGAAACCCAAATATTCTCCATTTTGCACCAGCAATAGATGTTGATAATACAAGCTCATAATTTCTAAACAGCTAAAAAGAGACTTCCATGCTCATACATCTCACCTGGGCCTCAGCATAGCTTCCCTGGGCTCGAATTCCACTTGGACCAATAACCAGTGAAGGAAATGGGTCGACTGGAGGTCTCCCTTCCCTCTCAGCAATGAGAGCCTTGGCTCTTTTTTGCATGGAAATCAAGACATTGTGCCATGTGTTCACCCGTGACTGGGCCCCACCCTTGCCTGAGGATCCCACTACGTTAAGTTCAGCAAAGTCCTCCGGGTGCAATTCTAAAACCTCTTCAGGCGTGGCACCATCAAGCACTGAGATAAGACATGCACAATAACCGCGAGTTATTTCCGAGTCTGAGTCAGCTGAGAATTGCATGGTGTAACCATCCGTTGAGGTTGACAACCACACCTGAGATTAAGATGAAGAGAACAGAATGTCTGAGGTGCCATCTTAAGCAATTTTAGTAGACCACTATCAATACAAATAACTGTATCAATACAAATAACTGAAGGATTACCGAATTGGCACGTAAACGGGTGTGTTTTCTTTACCTGACCTGGTTAATGCAAGTAAATACACAATTAAATTATTTACGAGTCCCCAAAACAAGTCTCAAATAAAAAGAGAGGTAATTCACTTCAGCTTCAGCTTCCCATTGCTGTATGGTTTGACTGGCATATATACCAGTACCAGGATATTGGCATCAGCAATGATACTCAAAGTCCTAATCAAACAACACTTCATTTAGTTCCCTCCAATTAATTTATTTTAATTTATGACAGTAATAGATCAATATTTCAATTTAATCAAGAGCTCAATATTCATCACCACAATCAGCGTATAACATTCAAAGTGAACGGACAGAGACACAAGCATTTAAAACGGATACTGATATAAACAAATGAGGCGTAGAAGGCAGATAGCAAAAGAACATCTCTCCGCATAATTCCCCTTCTAACAGTTGAACTTGACTATTTGATTTTCCGTGCAAATCCTTATGTCTGCCTCTTGATGTAAAATCAATTATTTGGTCTTTAATTCAGTACCTGGGCAGTGCAGCCCATGACCCGGTTTGAGAGAACTCGAGCTGAAGCAGGAAAAAAAGGTAGTGACGTGGCATACTCGAGCAACAGCTTAACACGATCCAGCGGCTCTGTCAAGGAAACAAACTCCTCAATAAGCCTTCTTAAGCGCAATCGAGAATTCCACACTTTGTCAGAAAATGGAACCGCTATGTCAGATGCAACAGCCGAGCAACCAAAATTAAGGTTCAGATTAGAAGCATCCCTGGATACATGTTGACACCTAACTGAAAGAGAATTGAACCACCGCCGTAGAGGTGCTAGACTGTGAGAGCGAACGGGTAGAGTCCGGGAAGTAGAATTATGATTAGGGTTAGAATTAGGTTTCAAAAGAGGTCGATAGATGGCTGAAAGAGCTGCTGATTCCATTGGTGAGTTGGGAAAGGAAGGAGAGAAGGAGAAGGAAGAAATTAAAAAAGCAGCCGCTTCCCGTTTGATTGATTACCTTTTTGTTTTGTGGAGGGGAAAATGGCGGGGTGTTTGTGTTTCTTTGCGGGGGATGGGTCACGGGTGGATTTATTTATATAGGGAAATAAAATTGGGGTGGCGATGGTGGGGCCCGACTCGGGATTGTGTGATTTGAGAGGACCAAGGCGGCCTGACTAGGCGAAAATCTTTTACCTGACCTTAATAAGATTAAATCTATGACTCCGATTATAAAAAATTGACAATGATATCTAAATAACGTATGAAATTCGAATTCTCACAAAAAAAATTCTAAATAAAGTTGAACTGTGAATGTAAGATATGAACGCTGTGTTTGAATATAATGTTTAGAAAATACTTCTAAATACAGAGTCTAAATGCAGTTTTAAATAACATTATTGAACGTAGAATTTAAACGAATTCATAATTTCATTCAGAGATAAACACAATTATATATAAAAAATAAAAAATATATAAATTTCTTTCAAAATAGTGAATACCATTAAAAAGTATGTTATACATATTAAAAAAACAAATATAAATAGTAACACAAACAAAATAGTTGAAACTGTGAACTAATTTCCCCTTCATATTTTGAAATATTTGCATAATTCTTTCATTATCAACATCCTTGAACAAATTTCTCTCAATATAAATAACCAAACAATCGTCCAAATTAGTAGTGAAAATTAGTTCTTGCAATTGCATATTAATGACCGTGTAAAACATATCAACACGATAGTGAAAATTAGTCACATATGTTCTTGTCTGTCGTGTACAATGACGCACACCCTTCATGTTTGAAATTTTAATCTCATGCTTCTCACAAAATGCACAAACTTATTGAATTAATATTGTCCATCCACAAACTTCTTAAAAATATTATATAGTGTTTAAAATTTAATAATACTGAAAATCAGGATGATTTCAATCTTATTAATTCCTTTAACTGATATTTATTCTGATTTGTTATGAGTTTCTGATTCTAATTTAATGCTATTTGGTTAATTATTCTAGCATATTATTTAAACTATTCAAACAATTATGCTTTAAATTAGTTAAATAATCTAGTCACTAAGTTTTTTGTTCATCTCTATGTTCAATTAAAAATGCTTGTTCAATTTTACTTTCAACTTTGCTAATTATTATTTTCTGGACTCCCTTCAATTAAATTGCTAAATGTTCTCTATTAAATACTTAGAATCAAAACTGCTATTATATTTCTGTTCTAAAATTATTCTCTGTTCGATAATTAGTTTTAATGAAAGACCTACTAAATTATAAAAAGGTGCTCCTAGTTTCAAATTGCTATCTAATTTGATTGGCCACTTGGGTTCGATGAATAAAAAGGCGGTAAAGATTTTAAACGATAAAATAACAAATATTAAAAAAAATCAATGAGCAAGCAAATCCTTACTCTGCCTTGCGACCAGCAAGGCAGCGACCAACAGAGAACTAGAAATAATGGCGAATGGAACGAGTGGACGATTGAACGACTCAAAACAGAAGGAGGCGAGCGATGATCGAACAAAGTGCTGCTTGGGCGAATGGGTAGGGGTGCAAACAGATCGAATACGGACGAATAATAGCATTACCGTATTCGTATCCGCTTTTATTTTTCAGATACGGATACGAATACGAATACGAATAGTTCCAGATACGGATACGGATCAGATGATAAACAGATACGAATACGAATCAGATAATAAACGGATATGGATGCAAATACGGATATAATTCGAATAATTAAATGGAATGATTACATTATGAAAAATCGTTAATATATCATTATTCAACAATAAAATTATATTAAATTATATTACAAAATAAATTTAATGGAATAATTAAAATGTTGCAATGAGTAGTGTCTTTATAATTTATTTTTCTAATATTATAAATATTCGAAACAATTAAATAATTAATTTATTTAGCTATAAAAAAAGAAACATAAATACAATGAATTTGGGATGACATATTTTTCGGATATCCGAATATCCGAAAGTTCCGGATTCGGATAATTATCCGAATCCGTATCCGTATCCGTATCCGGTTCAAAATTCGAAATCGTATCCGTATCCGAAAATATCCGAATCCGAATATCCGATATCCGTAAAAATCCGGATCCCGATCCGAATAATCAGATAAATATCCGATCCGGTTGCACCCCTACGAATGGGCCATGGGCGGCGACGACTAGGGTTTGAATCCAGCGGAGCAATGGGATGCAAGACAACATCAATTTTTTTTTCTTGAAGTTGAGTAAGTCGCTGAATGGCTGTAGCCTGTAGTTGAAATTTTTTTAATCTAGTCACAAATGGGAAGTGGGAAGCAGAAGGAACGTGTGGCTGGGCTGGATTTTTTTGGGTTGAAGTTAAATGTAATGAATGGGCTGACTAGTACTTTATTTTTTGAAGGGTGGGCACTCCTTTATATTTTTATTGGACTTTGTTGGATTTTAAATTCCAAGTGATGCATTGTAGCGTATATGACTGCAAATTAATCAAACACGAATGAATTAGTATGAGTTCAAATATAATTCATTTGTTATTTCAAACTAATTTGATTCAAAATAGATAGTTTCAAACGAATTCATTTATTCGAAATTTGATTCGATATTAATTCAAAATGTCCAATTCATTCGATTCTTGGTTCCAAATTCTTTTAACTCAAACTGACTTTGAATCTGATAGTATGATTAATACAATTTAACAATAAAATAACAAGTAAAACAATCATTGAACTGTTTCACACATCAAAATTACAAAAACCAACATAACCAATATTTATGCAATAAAACAACCAAGCAAAATACAACTAAATTCTAGCACCCAAATTTGCAAGCAATCCAAGACACACATCAAAATAGAACAAGTCAAGTTTCAAGTGAAACAGTACATAAGCAAATAATACAAATCATAAATTCATAACACAAACAAATAATACAAATAATGAAGACCACACATTCAAGTAAATTCTGAAAATTCAAATTAATAAATAAAGCAACATAAAATTCTGAAATTAGTCCAACCATCTGATTACAAATCATGAAATTGCATATCAAGATAAATTATTATTACATAAAAACCAAAGATAAATCACATAGAAAAAAAAGATAATATGTCTTAACCATATTTTTTTATGTATTACAATAATATATCAACTTTGGCTCATTCCCTCCATTCAGTTCTTCCTTCTAAATACCTGGTTGCATCCCTTCTCTGACTCTTCCCCCTCTATTCATTAGTTTTTTTTTGTTTACTAGAAAAAAATAACTTGTAAAAATGAACCATTTCAAATAATGTGACAGTAGGATTTTACCAGTTGTAGGATTTTAAGTTTGTGAATAAATTAACTTGTCCAAGTACTACTGTTTAAATCACAAAGAAATCATTTTAAGTACCGTGACACAAAGAGACACACAAAGAGATTACTTGTATCCAATGTAACACGTGTAATAGTAGGGTACTTACATTTCAGCAGAAATTGTTGGAAATATAAATGAAGTCTAGTACCACAATGTAGAAGCTCAAGATTACGAGAAACACCACAAAAATAAGTTATTTGGTAATAATTTAATCTTAGCAAATTCAACTAATTAAAAAGACAAAATTACAAGATAAGATAATAAAGAGAGCGAGTGAGAGATAGAGAGATAAGTGACACTCGATGTAATGTGACTCGATAAAAAAAAGATGCCTACATCTGCATGTCTCCCTAATTCCACACTAGAGTTGCAATATACAGACAAAGTGCTTATGCAACTTTGAATTCAAGGCCCCTTACAACAAATGAGCAACCCTTGAACCAAACGATCTATCCATAAGATCAAAGAACAAGGAGGAAGATTCTTGCACTATCTCTCAATGAGATCTCGACACTTGAAATCTCACAACCAAATGATCCCTACACAAGATCAAAGAACAAGAAGGAAGATTCATACACTATTTCTCCACAAGATCAACACTTGAAATCTCACCACTCATGTCAAAACAATGACAATCGATTAACAAAGATTTTATCGAATAGATGATTAGACAATGAGGAGGTTTAAAGGTACTTTGCTATCTCCTTTGATACTAGAATGAGTGTAGGTAATTTTCTTAATACAATCTGGAAGTGGTTCAACATCTTATATAGCCTACACAAAACATAGTATCATATCACACAACATATTCATATATCAATTACACATATCGATATATTGATACTCAAATTGATACCGTATCGATGTATCGATATGAGCCAAAATCTGGTGACAATCCTCTCAGTCAGATCTCTCTTACTTGGTCAAAATCGAAAGGTTGCTAAGCAAGGATAAAGATATATCAATAGGAGATATCGATATATCGATAAGCCTAATCGATACAAAATCGATGTATCAATATGAAGAGGATTTTGGGTGAGCATCATATCGATATATCGATATAGCATAACAACATATCGATATGGCATGTATTGCACTGTTTTGACTTGTTTGACTAGATTCCAAGACTGAAATATTTGGAAATAAAAAAAAGTAAAGTATAGAAAAATTAAGAAAGTTTCGACCTGTATCATGTAACACATCATATCGATATTGTATGTTGTTTTGCAAATTGTCAAATCAATGAAGTTTGCTTGGTACAATAATATCTCACTTTTGATAATTTGCAAATATAAGAGTGCTCTTACAATAAGTAATATACATATGCATTTTCAACCGATCATCTCCCTCTTTTTAGAAATTGATCAAAAGACTATAAAATGAATTTTTTTGCAAGTTAGATCTTCCTTAATGCGGGCATGGATCTCTCCTTAGATGAGAACATGTAGCTATTAGAAAATGAAAGACTAATATTAAGGCTTAAGTGCGAAATATCAATACTAACAAGAACATACACAACAAAAAATGTATTCACTATAACATAAAGGGATTAATTTTCTTTTGTATTCGGCTGGAAATGAAAGGGATTAATGAACATTATTTCAATATCCACTACAACAGAAAATGACTGTAGTGTCGTCTAATTATTATCGAATCTTAGTGATATCGAAATTAAAAACACTCAGTGACATTTGTTAGAATGTATTAAAGGAGACTAATGTCAAGTATTAGTGCGGAAGCGTTTACAATAATTACAATTCAAGCTTTTAGACCTTAATCACACAGCTAAAAATTTAAGCAAGTACTAAGAGCAATTGAGCAATTCAAAAATAACAAAGTGCAAGAATAGTAAAGAGAGAGAGAGTAAAGAGCAAGCGAGATCAAGAGAACACAAGAACACACAATATAATGTGGTTCGACCTACAAACAAATTAGGCCTACATCCACTATGCTCCCGAAATCAAAACTTCCTTCCGAGACTGATTCCACTAAACAATAAGTGTTCTTTACTATTGCAACCTATCTTTGATTTCTTCTCAATAAGCAAACCATTTTTAGGTTTCTAAATCTATGCAAGGAGCTATACCACTCTACAAGGTTAAATGTCTGATTGACTACACAATCAAGGACATGAACATACTACTTGACAATACAAATGTAGTGCACCAAAGGCTAGAAACTAGCAAGAAAGAAGTGTTCTCAGTGATAAACCTAGAAGATGGTGAATAAGTAATAATTCGATTTCTAGGTTTATTTAATATAAAATGTGCAATTCAAATAAGATGGCTTATACAATTTTCCTATGTCACCAAAACAATTTAATTAGAATAAATAACAAAAAGTAAATAAGAGAGTTAAGGAATGATCAAACAAATTGTAGACGCGTGACGCTGATATGTTAACGGAGTTCGGCTATAGACGAGCCTACTCTCCGGAACTCCCAATCCCCAACAAGATCAGGTCGATTCACTAATCACAAATTGTTCTTGTGCAAGGGTGAGATATAGCTCTTTACACATAAAGTTAGAGACTAGACTCGATTGAAATCACACAGGCAAAATAGTAGAGTTACAAAGCTTTCTCAAGGATCACTCAAGGTTTTTGCTATTTAAGGTCAAGAGAGCTTGAGAAAATTAGATCAAGATTTTTGCTTAACAATGAAGTTTAGAAGGCTATTGCTATTGGGAATTCAAAATTGATAAGGAAGAAGGAATTAATTATCTCCTTATATAGAGGTGCAGAATTAAGACTTCCAAAATAGCTTGGCAGAGCGAATCGTTACCAACGATTGGTAACTGTTGGTAATGATTAGTGGAATTCAAAATCTGTGCAGAAATGATGAACTAACCGTTACCAACAATATAACCGTTAGGTAATGGTAGTCTACTGGAACCAAAATGCAGATTTGTCAAAGGCAAAGGATTTGTATGACTGTACAACCGTTACCGACAATTATAACTGTTAGGTAACGGTAGTCTACTGAAATCAAAACTGAAAGGAGGGATTTCGACATGAAATTTAAATGAACCAACCGTTACTAACGGTAATAACCGTTAGGTAACGGTTGAGTTCGGAGTTGGACATTTTCTCAAGCTCAAGTCACATTAATTAACAAAGTTACAAATAATTTTACATATAATATTGATGCTTAATCTTGAGCTTTCTTGATACTTTTCGCTTGCAGCTCCTCTTTGGCCATGAATACCCTACACACAATCTCAAACACAAACACACGGTAAAGTTCAAATTTTTTTTGCAAATCGACAAATACAAAGAAGTTGTTAGACGCAATAATCTCTCCCTTTTGTCGATTTGCGAAACTTGCAATTATATGTGCATGTAGGAGTTTCGTTTTTCAAATATAAGGCACTATACATGTTCTCACCCTTTTTGTAAATCGAGCAAAAGTGATGCACATTTCATTTATGTGTGTAGGTCCCCCTCAATTGATGCCCCTTTATTTTGATACGAGTTTAGCAATGATCAAAATACTCCCCCTTAGTCTATGCATTGTGTAATTATCTTGCACATATAATAGCTTGTGATAAAGAAAATTAAAGCATATAACAAATCAAGATAATGAGAGATAAAGAACAAGCAAGTAGGTCCATCAAAATAAAACAATGCAACAACACAAACCAATAGGTCCATCAAACATAACAACGCAACCACACAATCACACAAGTCAAGTACTAAGGTGAGTCACATACAACACAAGTTTGCATAATGAACTAACAAAACTAAGAACGAAATAAGGTCACTAAATCACTCAAGCATCATCAACATCACGAGTAGTGCCATCACCCCTATCTTCTTCTTGATCTTCATGCATGTGCTCCACATCAACGTTCTCCGAATGTGGGACGAACGAGGTAGGAGGTGGAGGAGACACCTCATCATCTTCAAAACCGTACTTTGTATAGTAACGGGAGCGAAGGTCAAGATGTGAGTCGTACAAAGAGGAGAATTGGCCTCTTTCCCAAGTGCTAAACTCCTGTTGATTTGACTCAATGCGATCACACTTGGTATTGATATAGTTGCAAGTGAGACGAATACCATTCAAGGCGGAGAAAACGGCTTGTTGGAAAGCATCATTTGAGTACGAGGGAGGCATAATGCTAGAAGAAGAAGCCGGACGAGATGGAGGAGAAGCTTCGTCATTTGGGTTGAAGTATTGATTCACCAAAGCACTGGGTAAAGATAACCACCTATCCTTGTCATCCATTCTCGGTTTGAAAACTTGGGACCCGATAGCACGATGAGTGGCATCCCCTCGGTCAATTTTCGTAATGATCTTTAAAACTTCATCCATTTCATCAGCTAACACCTTATATAACTCTATTATGCATTTGTACAAATTTTGGACAGGAAAGAATAGTCAAGTGGCTAATCTTTTTGTTGCTCAAGCAAGAGCAACAGAGGTGCAAGGCTCGACTAGTGAGCCAATGTCTTCTTCTTCGGATGAAGACTTGCTTGAATAAATTTACAGAGTCTCAATTTTGAGTGTGGCAGTTAGGTGCTTTGACCTGTTTTTTTTTGTATCAGGTAGATGATAATATACTAGTTTGTTAGCATGGTTATTAATAGTCTTAAATTCTCAAGGATTAGAGGATCCTGAGATGTCTTTTTCTTTAGCATTGAACTTTTTTCACTTTCTTTGGTACAGATCTTCTGTACAAATTTATTGTATGTTGCCTTATTTTGAGGCCGATGGCTCACCTCGAGCTCATTTCTAATCAAAATTTTTTTTTTGTAATGATCCATCCATATTTCTCAAGTTTGTTCCAAAGGTTGGTAGGTGTAATGAGAGGATACTCACGAGGAAACACTGCATTATTTGTCTTGAGAATTTTTTGAATAAAGTTCCCATATGGTAAAATCCTTTGTGTATCCTTATATGCCGTGGTCATATGCTTGATGATAACATAGGGCAAGTTGAAAGAGCGGTTTCCCTCAAGCAAATGGCGAAGAAAGAAAATACCGTTGTACTCAATGTTGATTTTAATACCTCCCTTTGGTGTTAGTATGTGATGTAGAAGGTAATGAGCAAGGCGGTGAAGGGTCGGTAATTGGATAAAGTAAAATGGTCTTTTTCCTTGACTCAAGATGGGTACATAGAACCAATCAAGGTATGACTCATAGAATTCTTTCGGTTCATCCGGCCAACTACGATTCAAGTATATCTCCTCACCTTCATTTGGTAAACCAAGCCACTCGACATAGACTCCAAGGTTACCACAATTGGCTTACCACATACATGAGTTGAGAAACCGAAGGGTTCATTGGTTATTTTCATATTGGCATAGAAGGCTTGAACCAATGTCTCATTATATGGCTCGAATACACTATCGTAAGCCTAGTAATGGTCATAGGTGCCAAGGGAAAGTCTACGACATTCATTCAATTAAAACAAATTCGGATACATGAAAAGCAATCAATATCAAAATAAAACTAAAAATAAGGAAATAAAACTATAAGAAAAACATTTACCTTTTGTCGGTTGAAGAAGAAGAATGCCAAGAAGAGTAAGAAAAACAAGAAGGGCGAGAAGAACAAGAATAACACTTGGACAAGAAAACACAAATTGTTCTAAAACGAGAAGGAAAAGCCAAATGATGGACTCGAACCTATATTTATAAGCACAATTTCTGATCTGTTAAAAACATACACTTTGCTCCAATCCGACACCGACACGTGGCACCGGTTGGCCAATCAAATACCAACCGTATAAAAGCGTAGAAATAAAAAACCTTTCGAGGTGAACCGAAGACAAACCGACACAGCTTTCGTTTCCCGCTAATCAATTTGAAATTCATGACACATAATCATCATTATTTCCTCGGGAAGGCGCGTCTTTTTCGTATTAGATAGCTGTCAAGGGAAGCTCCCGATAAGAAGTTTTGAAGTCGTTGTGTCATAGATTATGTCCTCAGATGGCACTCCGGACTTAGGGGCAAATGATATGCCACGTCACACACCAAAAACTTTTGCACTAACCAAAGGGATACAGAGCCATGTACGTAAGCCTCCAATGCATTCTCAAATGACATTACAGGCTTGAGAGGCAAATGATGTCATTTTACCAACAACCCAATAAGGAGGCCCACAACAGGAAAAGCCCAGACCATTCAAAGGCTAAATAGCTGAGTAACAATACATCTCGAATAATCTTCCCAACCCGAACATGAGGACTTCCCATTTATCTTTATAGCATGTAACCGCCTAGTACCCGGGAATAACCACTCGACAGATCCGCATCCAGTGACGGTTACGACACAATTCTATCATTTAGCTCACGATCTAATAAGCACCCACGATTGGTGGATTAACTACAATCAATCGACAATACTAAAAAATATATATATACCTCCCTGGACAACGAGGGGGGCATCAAAACTCACGGTTCAAACAATTTTCTGAGCTTATCGCAAAGGCATTCAATTCCAAGCAGGGCTCCCTCGCTTGATTTAGCTGAATTTTTTTGGCAACAAAATGTAATGCCATTATGATAAAACAAATTTGACAAGTGAGGTCAAAAGCATATAAATTTTACTTCAGAACAAAATTCCACAACAGCTTTGAGTTCTCAATATATAATTTCAGAGTATCTGTACGGTATATAGATTGGTAAACCTTTGTTATCGAACAGTCCAAATAGTGGCCACTACACGAAAGACAATATTGTGGTCTATTGATGAAATTTCATAATGGAGAAACCAAAAAACAAATTTCATGCTTAAAGGGGCAACAAGGACAAACCTGTCCATAAGGCTCTGCCATAAAACACTCACAATGCCATACTTCTTTGGACAGGAAATACAGAATCCCTTAACAACACCAGCAAGTTTGGAAGCAGCTCTACGACGTTCCCCATACGTCTCGCTCATCAGTATCGTCTCCATAAGCATGTTTACCAGTTCTTGGCCTTATTTCTGTTACCAGTAGTATAAATCTTAGTTAAATCAGATATCAAATCAATATTGATGCTATTGAGTAGAATAAAGAATCTTAAAGTAATTTGCTTTACTAGACCAGCACTAATATGTATAGAGCTTTACCCATCAGCAAATATCCAAAAATGTAAACATCACAAAATAGGTTCAAGTAGGTACTGCTAATATCTTTATTAATAAGCAAAGCCAACTGTAACCCAAGTCCAACAGAAAAGCATGATCCACACAATAAAACAAAAAAAAAGAAATTCTGGTGCTTTTTCTTAGGAAAATAAAAAAGTCGAACAAATGAAATGAAAACGAAAAAAAATATTACCTCTTTGGAAACCATGAGGGGAGATAAACAGTCTGATACAGCTCTTTCAACAGCCTCTGAGGGGGTGTTCAGAACATCCAACAACTTCTCCACAACATTGTGGACTTTAGGATCATTGTGCCATTTATCGTACCATTAAATTTTAGAACATACTTATCCAGACTCCAATCTCCAATTATAACTAACTTTACAAGCATAAAAAACATCTTCATAACATGATCTCGAGACGAAGGAAAAAACCATAATTATTATTATGAGATTAAAAGTGTTTCCATCCTACAATCAATGTATTCGGATACCCAATTGGAGCTTAATTAGCCATAATTGTTAATACTCAATTGAACTACTTGGTCTCAATGTCATTAGAGGTCGTCCTAGAAAGTTATGCTTATATTTAACAAACATTGAAAAAGAAAAGGAAAAAAGGAGTTAACTTAAAAAGAAGAGGCTCCATTGTGGACTATCCAACCATAAAAGGTTAGAGACTTGATGTCGGTCACAACTCCACTGTTTTGCATTGTCTTTCTTATGGCCCTATCCTTTATGTGAAACATGTAGCAATTTATACTATATGAAGAAAATTGTCTAGCCATCCTATTAGACCCTCTTGCTAGCTCCTTGACTCTATCTGAGATTGTAGTTTGAGAAGAGCTCAGCACCTTAGAAATGAGAAAATAAGAATAGATCAATTCCACATTGCAAACCCCAAACAACATTCTGAATGAATTAAAGGAACATGATATTTGACTATAACGTTACCTTACATTGTAACCATTCACTAAAATGTAAAGTAAAACCACCTTCTCTATTTCCTCATCTGATAGGTCTCTCTACCTCATCGTATTAATAAATTCACTGAAAAAGATTGCAAATTATGCATTTCAAATTGAGAAATATGTTTAAAAACTTATGCAATTAGTTTCGTACATCAGAACAAGGTAGATGTTGGATACTTACTCTTGGTAGGGTAGGATATCATCACAAATTTTAGTAAATAACGATGCATTTGGATTAGTGAATGTTGATCTAACTCTACAATTGTATCTTTTCCATGAATTATGCCCCCACTATCATAAAAATAGGAGCCTTGTACTTCCTCAGACAAGTTACGGTTGCAGCCTGGACTATTAAATTTAGTTTTGATGCCATCTAGGCATCTTGAACAAAATGTGAGACATTCATCAGCAATTGAAACTTCAGGACGAACTTTGTTGCGAGTAAGGATTTTGAGATAAGCCAACCTCCCACATATAAAGAATTAGATTTTATTTCAGAAATATTTGAATTTACACAAAAAGAAAGCCTCAGCAAAATAAAAATAAATCATAAGCTATTTTTTAACACAACAAGATTGAACTTAAAAAAGTAGATTTCAAACAGATGGTAGAACTTCTAATTTACCCTCTCCTTCTTCTTACTGTGATGAGTCCTTTCCCTCTGCCAAAAAACTGTTTCTGTCAATTGGTGGCTTCTCTCATGATCGCTATCTACTCTCTCTTCTTCTCTTTAAGCAAAATCGTTACCTCTTTCCCATAAAGCCAAAAAGATTTAGGGACTATAGTGGAGAACAACATATTTGTGTTTCAGTACACTGCCGGTGTGTGGATGAAATCTAAGGATTGAACATGAGCTTAATTAAATCCATTGCAGTAGTTCTAGAGAGAAAAAAAATTTGCTACAGAGCTTGCTCCAAAACTCACCAAACACTTCTCTTTGAAATTGCTCTCTTTTATAGCTCTGATGATGGTAGTTAATTACAAGCTATGAGGACAATTAGGTGGCAAAGAAGCACAAGGACGAAACTGTAATTAGAATTAAAGAATGTGTTTTACCTTTCAATGGGGTACATCCATCTCTGATGAACTGGACCGCCAACCTTTGCCTCTTCCACCAAATGAACAATGAGATGAACCATTCTTGTGAAGAAATTTGGTAACAAGCATCTCTCAAGTTTGCAGAGAACTAAGACCAAGTGCTCTTGTGCCTTATCTAGTTCAGCAACATCTAGGGTTTTGGAACACAAGTATCGTAAAAATTGAGATTATCTCGACCAAATCTCCATCAATTGATTGGTTGGAAAACATGATCGCAAGGCCATAGGAAGAATTTGTTGAATCAATGGTAATCATGACTCTTGAGACCAGTAAGTATTAGGTTCTCCATGTTAACACATCTAGAGAGGTTTAACGGGTAACCATCACGGGTTCGAACTTTTTTTAGCACTCTACATAGGATTTCACGTTCCTTTCTAGTCATTGTGAAACAAGATGACGTACGCGTGAAAAGAAAACATTTTCATGAGGAATCTTATATATTTCTTTAACTAATTGATGGACATTTCTATGATTTACTATTTTCTCCTATAAAATTAATTAAATCTGTGTGGATTCTGAATAAATATATTGGAGCAAATCTAAGTTTGCCATCCATATATAAGGCATAAGCAACTCCAGGCTAGTATGATTTTGTTGAAAGCATCTATTGTATGCATACTTTTTACAGGAATAGATGATTATGTATACATACCTTGTCTAACGAACCATTTTTGTGCTCCAAAACATGGTCAAACTTGACGTCAGACATCTTCACATGAGAACCAAATCAGTTCCATATGACAAAAATAATAAATAAGAAAAGAAATTGCAGAAGAGAACTATCTGATAAAGAAAACTCTTTTTCTCCTTTGACTGATTTTCATACATCTATTGTTCAACAATGTTTCCTTTTAATATAAACAATAAAGCATCATTTATTACCATAGTTAACAATTTATACGCAATGAATTATGAGTTGTGAATAGTTTCTATTTAGCAAAGCATTCTCTATATGAAAATTGAATATAAAGAAAACAAAAGCACCTCATAGTTTGCGGTGTTCTGAAATTTCCAGCTTGATTTGTTCATGGCATCCTTTTCAAACATACCTAAAATGAATATCTAAAAAGAAATAAGCTTGTTTGACAACAAGGCTACTCTTTTGGACTAGATTCAGTTGTGCCCCTCTTTCCTCTTTAATTAATCTAAATTATAGGCCAGCGGAAACTCTTACAAATGCAATTAAATAATTATTGAAAGACTTGTAAATATATAACTAAAAATTGACAAGGAAAAGGGATACCATAAATCAATTGCAGAGAAACATGAATTAAAGAAACCTATTTCCTAGAAACTAGTGGGTGACAAGAAAGGCGACATCATCTCTCCCAATCTATTTGACCAATTAGTAATTGGCTTGACCTTCATCCAAATGCAACTCCATTAATTGGCTTGACCTAGGTGATCAGACAATTATTTTAGAGAGGAGGCGATCGGTGGGGGACATGACACATGAGGTAGGGTTAGAGAGGACTAGAGGAGAGCGATAGAGAGGGAATGAAGGTTTGAGAGCGATTTTGAGAACAGAAAAAAACCGCAAATATTCATTTCGAACAAGCCCGTGAATACAATGAAAACCGATCAGTGGTTAACGCGAAGAGTACTGTTTTTGTGGATTGAAAGGGGATTGCGATGCGACAATTGTTGTGACTAGGATTCGGGAAGTAAAATAGACGGGGAGATGAATCCGCTGCTTCATTCAGGGGTGTAATTGAGCCGTGCCCAAACGGTGCTACAAGCATCGGAAGAAATATGGACAATAAATGCAATAAAAAATAAAATATAACATCTATTTTGAAGTAGTTACTGTTCATTTAGCTTTTCTTATCAGTATTCGTAACTCTGTTTGTTGGGTCCGAATCTGCTGCTCGTAAATTCCTGCTTGCTTCCCTGTTTGTCTTCGATCCGACCGCTCGATCATCACGGACGGCTGTGATTTGATTCAGGGGGCAGATGTTTTAGCCGTTAGATGAGTTTTGAACGGTCCAGATCGAAACAAGCAGGGAAACAAGCAGGGATTTACGAGCAGGAGATCCGGTTCCCTGTTTGTTCTGTTTTGAGAACTTTCAAAGCAATTTTTTTTATTTATTTATAATTTATTTATTAAATTTTCAATATTAAAAAAATTCTATAGGTATGTAACTCACGTCAACGTAGACCGTCTTATACGAGATTGTTTCTCGGATAATGTTTTGTAGATATCAATATTGATACCGATGTTATTATGCACATTCACTTGAGTTACTATGCACATTATTTGAGTTATTATGCATGTTATTTTTGTATTGAAAAAATTATTGTGCATGTTAACAAAATAATGTGCATAATAACTCAAATATAATGCATAACTATTTCAATACAAAAATAACATGCATAATTCTTTCAGTACAAAACATAACATGAATAATAACATCAGTATCGATAGTCGGTATCAATATTGGTATCTACGTATTAGATCCCTTGTTTCTCGACCTTTTCTATTATGTACTTTGGGTTGTGCAATTTTTTTTCGAAGTTTTACTATAAACCAGTATTGGTTCAGTTCGTTATATTTTGTTTTGAACGTGCACACAGTACCTGAGCTTTTGAAGATATGAATGGATGGATGGAGCGGAGCAGTTTTGATGCAATTTCGGTCTCAAATCACAACTTTACTAGGACAGACTGCAATAAATGATTTAATGAAATAGAAACAAAGAGAAAACAAGTAACATACTAAGTAGCAAAACACATAATTCTCGAGATTCTTAACATATTAAAAATTTCATTAAACATAATTTGATCTCTTACAAATAACTAGAGTCTCTTATATATGCGACAAGTGTCTTGATCTCAAAGTAAGTAATAAGCGCAATTAAGAAAGTAAATATGATTATTTGGGGAATAAATCGAAACTAACTGCTAAGAAAATAAAAGACAAAAATAGAAAAATGATGTAAATAACTTGGAGTGCAGAAAAAGTGATATTGTAGATAAAATCTTGGTAAGATACATCAAATCAAACCAGGACCAGAATTCGTATCAAATTCAGATTATATATGTTGCTGGTCTGTATCATACTCAATAGTTGATGAAAAGCTTGAGCTCAAGCTTGGCTTTATTAGCTTTGATACTGATGATCGTTCGGAAGGTGGTTCAGATGGTGGAGGTGGTTGCAACAATATACATGATGGAGACAGATCCAAAGTAAGAGCTGATGTAGGTGATGATTCAAGCTTGACTAGTGCATAGTACTTTTTTTTGGGTTCGAACTCGACCAGTCCTTCGTCTTCGTATTCTTGGTGGAACTCTTTCGAACTCAAGATATTCGATAGCTTCTCGAGGAGACTCTTCAAACTCAAAGTATTTCATGTCTTCTCGTGATTCTGGAGACAACTCTTCGAACTCGAGAAACTCTTCGGTATCGGCCTTGTGTATTTCCTCCTCGACATCTTCGGTAAAATAGTCTGGATCAGATTTGCATATATTTTCCTCAGTGCTATCAGAAACATACTCGGAATCATTCTTTTAGGCTTCCTCGGTGTAGTCGAAAACATACTCGGGGTCATCCTTGTAAATTTCTTCTTCAAATTTTTTCTCTTCTTCGGATTCTTGCTCAAACTCTTTGTTTTCTTGTAATTCTCAAGGAAACCTTTCGACTTCAAGAACTCCACTTATTGAACCCCAAAACTTGATAATAGTGCCTTTCGAACTTGAAAAGTCGAGAATCTTGTTGTTTGTGCTCGAGTGTTTGGGACGCTCGCTCATCAAATTAGAGGGCTCGAGAACTTCATTTGTTGAATCTGAGAACGTCATAACTCATTTGTCCAACTCGAAAACTCGCCGGAAGTTGGCTTTTTTATTTTATTCTCGGTATGAGATTTCTCGAAAAGGAAGGTATTTCTACTCGAAAACCATCAACCCAATTTCGGTTATGCTCATGAACTGAATGATTGGCTCGACTTAGTTTTTGGTTGCGAGGTACGAGAAAAGGCGCAAGAAGTTGTTTGAGTTTTCGCACGTGTTGTTGTTGGTCTCGTCGTGCTTCTTCACGAGCTTTTCGTGCTTTTTCACGGGTTTGTCGCGTCTTATCAAGAATGGCTTAAATATGTGGATTCGTCATTAGTAAGATGGTAAATTTATGAACTAGGTTGTTGATGATAGGTGGTTGTCGGAGATACAACTTCACGCAAGTGCAAAGGTGGTTGATGATTGGCGGTTGTTGAAAATACAAATTCACGCAAGAGCGAATGTGATTGTCAAACTTGCTCTGCTACGTCTTGACACAATCTCGGTCCCAAATCACAACTCCACGAGGACATAGTGCAATAAATGATTTAGTGGAAACAAAGAGGAAACAAGTAACATGCTAAGTAGCAAAATACATAATTCTCGAAATTCTGAAAATTTAATTAGACAGAAGATGATCTCTTACAAATGACTAGGGTCCTTTATATAGGCGACAAGTATCTTAGTCCAAAACTAAGTAATAACCGCAAGTAAGGAAGTAAATATATGATGATTAGGTGAATACATTGAAAATAACTACTACGAAAATAAAAAAGGCAGAAAATAGGAAAATAATCTAGATAACTTGGAGTGCGCACAAAGTGATATTCGAGATAAAATTTTAGTAAGATCCATCAAATCAAATCAGGATCAGAATCCAAATCAGATCCGAGTTGAATCTTTTGTTGGTCTACCTCAAGTCTTCTATATAATAAACTACTAGTAAGTAGCCCACACAAATTGTTTGTGGAAAGTATTAATATTCTTGTGAATAATTTCTTAAAATTTTTTTATAGAATAAATATGATTTATATTTTTATAAAGCATGGGCTCAATGGAATGATTTAGCTCCTTAGAATAGCTACTTTTCATGAGAAAATAATCAAATTGTCTTTATTTTCAAATAAAAAACATTTTATTATTTTTTTCTTCTGCAACACAATGTATTAAAATTTGTAATCATTTTTTTTTCTTTTTTGTGTGCATGAACACCTTTCAATTGGAGAATTTAATCAAGGGAAAAACTTAGGTATCCCTAGATAGGTGCCTTTGATACTCCACTCAATTCGTACTGTTTGATTGCATTGAGACTCGCACCATATATGTGAAACCCGTAAAATTTTGAACCAATAAAAGCTTAGACCAATAACAAAATTTTACGTGTAAATAAATAAACTAATTAATAATGAATAAAATAATGTACAAAATAAATAAATTAATATAACAAATAAAAGTTGTACATAACTAAATTTTTAAAAAACTAATTTTTGTAAACTAATGAAGCTAAATAATCAACATTTTTGGTACGTAATCAAAATTTTAAAATAAAAACAAGTTGAAATACACATATGTAAAATTTTGAAAGTGAAAGAAAAATAATTATATGCTTAAGTTCCATGTATGAATAAAATATCATATTTAAATATGAAAAACACAAATTTTTATATTAACTTCTACTATTTTAAGCATTACTAAACTAAATTAATAACCTAAATGTATATCTTATTAAAAATTTAATTCACGTAACGAGTCACGTGACCGATCCTAAGCTCAAACTTGACAGCCACACGATTGGCTACACGGTCTAGACCTCGAATGATCTACAAACATTGTTTTAAACTCTTAAAACTTAATTATATGTGTGTTGCTACTCAGCATGACCCAACGGGTCACCCCTGAGTCGTGCAGCGGCTGATTACATTGGAGGGCACATAAGGAAGCCTTAGAGGCGATACCACTAACCTCACTCACCGCTATTCTCCTCCATATGTGCCAAAACTTTGCGTGCCTTCGCGTAACGAGTCACGACGGGTCAACTCGGGTCTGTAGAATGTGACTACATGAGATGATGCAAGGTTAAGGCCGCAAAAGAACCACCACCGACAGAACTCGCCTCTTCACGAGGAGACTTCCTTCTCCTTTCCCTCATTCGCCTTGTCTTCTCGTCTGTCTTTTCTTCTCTACGATATAAATAGTGGCGATTTCAATCCCACCTCTCGTGTCACTTCGAAACCCACTCGAGCACCTTGCTCGTTGCACCATGGGTGTGATAGTTCGCCACTTGGCTTCATCGTTGTCTGACCTACTTTACACACGACAACCTTGCCCAATAAACGAGCATGCAGCTCTGGGCACCCCACTATCCGAGCAACCCCTCTCTCGCTTATAAATTGCCGCCTTGGCCTTCACTTTCTCACTTTTCTCGTTTGCTCATGTGTCGAGATAAACAATTTCAAATTTTCAAAGTTTGATCTCGGTTAAATTAAAAGAAAATGAGTATAGAGGTGGAGGCCGACGCCTTTGTGGTGGTGCCGGAGTAATGCCTAACCCTTGACTTGGTGATTTCATTTTTAGCCCTAAGTCCCTTACTGGTATCAACGAGAACCTAATTAATCCATTTTGTGCTTTATTTTTCTAGATGCTTGCTCGATTCTTGTTGTTATGTGTTGGTTGTGCTATGAGTTATGAAATGCAATGGCATCCAAATCGAACTGATTAGGACAGGGTGCCAGTGCAGTAGTGGTTTGGGTTGAGAACTATAGGTTGCTTGCTTACTGAGTGTATGTTTTCTTGAGTGTTGTTTATTGTGTGCCTTGTGCCTACTTGAACTATTTTAAGGCAAGATGCAGACACTTTAATGGTGGACCTGATTTTTACTTCTCTTGGGAATGTTTGTATCTGTGATAGAATTAGTATTTGGCACACTTTGGTTGAATCTGTGATTTGTTTTACTGATAGGAATTCAGATAGGTTTTGTGCCTTATATGATCTGGAATTTAGGCACCTTCCCTTGAACTGTGTATTATGAGAGACAAAATTTGGGGTCTGATAGCTAGTGGGGATTTAAGTTAGAATTGAGGGGTTCTGATCCTTGACTGGAAGCTCTGGTTCACTGGCATGGCGGTACCAGTCTTATGATGGCATGTACCAATATTGGTAGTTGCTAGTACCAGTACTGGTTTAGGTTGTTCTAGTTTTTCCTTGTTGATTGTTTGTTGATTTTTGGCAAGAGTGTAAGGGCTCATAACTGAGGCCTGGGTCCAGTGAGGTTCTGACGGGCCTTAGGGATTTAATTAATATCTGAATGTAGAAAGAAATAATGTAATTGGGCCTTTAGCCCATTAGATCTTGTTGGACCCCAAATAAAAGTAATGACAAATAATTAATTATTAGGCCTTTGTTAGTAGGGCTTGGGCTCGGTTGGGTACTTGTGGGCCGAGAAAGGTATGGATCGAATTTAATAAAAAAGGCCCGACCCATATTAGAAAATATGGCCATAAATAATTAAATCAGACCCAAAATCGATTAATAAGCAAATCGGGAGATGACAACATGACTCGAGCAGCGAGAGCTCCGGCGATGACGTGTAAGTATCGGGTCTTCGATCCCAAATAACTTAAATTAAAACAAAAAATAAATTTAAAAGTAACCAACATGATTTTAATTGTGTTTCTTGAGTTTATTTTGTTTCTTTACTTCTTTATTTTCTATATCTATTTTATACTACATATTATCACATATACACGTTATTACTCGACGTAGTTATAGTTAAAATAATTAGTCATACACGATAATTATTTAGATAGTTAGGATATAGAATATTATTATATATACATTAGTATGTTAGTTAAGTATTTAAGTTATTAATAGATAATTATTATAAACCTTAATAAAATATACCTCTCACCAATAATTATATTAACATATCATATTATTTATAAGTTAAATACAGGACGACACCAACACAAGTTTGGACTAAGTAATAATATAAATATAAATATATATTGATCAATTTCTCTATATCACATCAAATACAATATAAACGCATAAATACCTATAACATAAACACACACAATTATGACTAAACACACACAATTATGACTAAGTAAATATTTAATTATAATAACATAAATTGATCAATTTCTCTATAATCACATAAATAATATAAATATGCACCTATTAGCTATTCTCCTAGTTAATTATTTTCCTTTCTTCTTTGCTTAGTTTAATAAATTAAAAGTTAAACTTAAAGTAAGTTGGGCATTTCCATTCCAGGATTTATAACATGCTTCGTTTGTAAGTTGGGCATTTCCATTCTGAAATCTCAGAATTAAGTCTAAGTTTGTAAGTTGGGCTCCCCTTTGGCCCTTAGTTGCTCCTGGAATGCATCGCCCGACGCGCCCGCTTAGGCGTGTTTAATTCCGCTTAAGCACATTTAAGTTTGTAAGTTGGGCGACCCGAATGTAATTGTATCGTATGCCGCGCTAAGCAAGTTTGTAAGTTGGACTGATCCTTCTTAGTTGATGTGCCCGCTTGAGTGCGAGTTTCTATGTTCTTCAAATTGGAGTTTATTTCTGGGTGCTTGACTGAATTCCCATACTATATGTGTTCTTTAGTATTATTCAGACTCCTTTTGAGTTTTCTTCAACAACCGCACTTTAAATATTTATTTCAAAATTTGGTTAAAACTCATAAAGTACTTGTAGTTAACTTCATCAAAACTATTAGATCTAAATAAGTAATTAAATACCTACCAAGTGTTGGTTTAGGTCCAATCTTAGAGAAAAATATAAGCTCAAAGGTGGACCTAAATCCGCATTGAGAAATTTTACAATTTCTCATGTTCCACGGTGGTTGTGAGGTCCCGATGAGGAGCATTGGAGCTTTTGATGAGGGCGCTTAGGATGGATCACATGCGTTCGTTTTGGAGTTTTATCTACTTTTGTTTTTCTCCAGTTTATACTATAGGATATATAGATGAATGATCACCGACGTATCAGCGGGACCATTCTCTTTTTGTTTATTTTCTTTTTCCCGCTTCCGCTATACTGATACACTTATGATGTATGTAAAAAAATGTTTGTGATCAATAAAAGTTATGCTTTGTTATGTATTGTGTCACTTGTTTGTTTACATTATTTGTACTCTTTATTTTATTCTTAAAGTCTTCCGTGTGCATGTTGTCATGTACACGTGGCGGAATTAGTCACACCCGACATGTTCTTGTTTTTCTGGGGTGTGACAATATATTTCAATCAAATGGTATTAATTTAGTAGAGTATATAGAAAGCACATATCTAGATATAGCTAAGTTTTTCTCTTTAATTAATGTTATTTTAAATAATTAGACTCAATACTAGATTCAGGGGATGAAATATGTAAATTAAAATAATAAAGAATTGATAGTTGTGATCTATTCAAATAGCCATGGTATGTATTAACTCTCGAACCAATATATATGTTTGAAGCGTACAATTTCAATATCCTTTTATTATAAGTAAGGAAATGAAACATATATTAAAAGAACACAAGATTTATTCACTGAGTTTAAACTGACAACACAATCTTTTATTTTCAAACCTTGCAATTATTTATGAAGTTGTAAGAAACTCTACACTAACAGGAATTAAAACTTAATAACACAAGTATAAATTACAGATGAAATCGCTTCTCGACAGACGATCAATATATCACTTTCAACTAAGTTATTAGTATCAGGCTCGTAGGTTGTTACGATCTTATTTAATAAAATTATTATATTTAAATACAATCATATTTTCAAAAGGAATATCAATCATTCAACATTAATTGCTCAAATAAGATTTTATTTTCATCGTAAACACCACAATTATTAGTGAATATAAGTATGCGAATAACAAAGGACAATAATAAAAATATAATTGAGGCAAATCAATTATACACCAACAGAAATCTTATGACATTAAAATACTTTCCTTATAATTGGGCATGAGAGATGATTATCTGTGGCGATGTTACATCACTCGAATATGTTGAGAGCAAAAATAGTATGATTAAAATCTTGATCATCGCTCTATCATGACATGATAATTTATGATTAATTTTATTCCAAATTTTGATTAAATCAATCATAACTGTCGGCGGATCTGAACATCCAAAATGCATAGAGCAGAGATAATTGAAAAATAAAAAATGTTATGATCTAACTAATAATAAAGTTGTCACGTTAATTCTATATATTACTTAAATATACAAATAAAAAATATTTTAAAAATACATACAACAGTAAACTAGGACATTTTTTTTCCAAAATTCTTGTTCAAATACAGAGTCGGTAAAAAAATCAATTAATGTGTAACAATTTAAATTGTAAATTCATAAAATTTTAAGGTAGAATCTGGCAGATTAATTAATCGGAACTTGCATGTCATGTCATGACCTGGAGGCGAACATTTGGGCATGTAGCATGGGCTAAAGAATGGTCGCTTTTGAAAGTATCAGGTCCCGGTAATCAGGAGCAAAAGATCTTTTGTGGTTTCAAATAATGGCAGTTGCATGTCTCTTTCTAATAATGGAAATGTCAGGATATTTTCATAAACATGTTACTTAATTTTAGGGATCACTGTTGATGGATGATAACAATAAAATCCTTTGTTCCATTTATTTATCCTTTGCAAATTTCAACAAAATGAAAAATATATTTGTATATAAATCATTCTAATTATATCTTACAAGATCATTTTCTACTCCCTCCATGACATCATATCATAGAGCGCATGTAAAAATAGCAACAAACTATTTTCAACTTCATCACACATATCAATTAAAGTAATCCATAGACCTATATAATCGTGATAAGATAAAAGAAATAATTTTCCTTCATAATCCAGACAAATTTATTAAACATAATTCAAAAAAAATTCTTTTCTTATGAGATATCATTTATTTGACTATATCTCATATATAATTATTAAAGTGATGAATAATAAGCACCAAGTTCATTCCTCTACTATCAGATCTAATATATCCAAAATAGTCTCTATAACCTAATCATCTTAACCCAAAATTTTTTAGGTCATTACGTACAACTATCTATGTTCTTAAGTTTATAAATTTAAATTGGCTTTATGATTTAAGTATCATTTTAGGCCAACTAAATCTTATTAAATTTAAAATAGCTTATCATGCCATAAATTAATAATATGAGATAAGTATCTAATAAAGAAACCTAACTATCCGTAACTTTTAATTCTGCAATTTGAATCTAAAATAAAATTCTACTACAAGATGTTGTCAATACAATTTCTAAAATATCATGAAGGGATATCTTTTATTCTCAAAACGAATCACAAGTGCATGTGCCAATATACAAATATCCTATATCCTTCATCGAAATATTTTAATTTAAAAAATGGCAATTACTATATTCTGATTTAAAAAAAAAATATTCACACAATATCACAAAACTATCAACCATCAAACAATACAGGCCTTCTCGACCAGACCCTAGATTCTCTTTTTTGGTCTGTCATTTTGTCTAGCCTTGCTAATCATGTTTTCAACAACCCGTCAAAGCACATGATTAGCTCGTCAACCAGAGCTATGACAATCTGCCAGAATCCATTAGCACTAAGCCTACGAAACTTATGAATTGTCCAGTTTGATTATATTTTGTGATATGCTAATATTTTGTAAAACCAAAATTCTTGTACTTCAACTTGCCTAGAATATGATTTCTTTTATGCATTTAAGTTTATTATCATAATCTCTTTAGTATCATTCATAAATATTTGACTATGTCATCTTGTTTAACCCTACTAACACCATTCGTCCATAAAACAAACTCAAACATTATAGTAAAGTTAAAACTTTACTTTACTTAATGCTACTATGTTAACACATGACATTATAAAAAATGATTTTGATATAGTTCCAAGACGCTATTCCAAATTTCTTTTTGAGTTTACACAATTTATTGTCAATATTTGATTATACTATGTTTGAGATTCATCTTCAATTTTTTTTTTGATATTAGGACATCCAAACCATAACATGAAATCATTTAACTGATTTGTACTCAACAACAAAATATCAATAATTTCAGTTCCAAGCAACTTAATTTATCCTTATTTACATTCAGAATTCTAATTATGATGGTATCACATAATCACTATCTTCATTAAGTCACTGAAATTTCATAATGCCCAACATCATAAATGCACATCAGTTTCTTACCAAATAATGATCACCTGATTATGTATTTCAATTGTATCTAATTTTTTTGGAGACTCGGAATAATTAATCTAAAGATTAATCTAAATAATTCTTAGAATAAAAGTTAGCACATAAATAATGATTTTGTCATCCAATCTATGATTAATCTAAAAAAATATTTTCTCTGTCACAAAATCGAAAGATATCCTAGAGTGCCATTCATCTACCGCAAACAAAAAAGTATCATTTTTAATTATTCAATTGAAGCAAAATCTCAGAATATAAATGAAATACAAGACTTATGACTCACAGTCTATTCTTTGGAACCGACAAAGAAAATTTGCAGTTCGTAATACTGCCTGTCAACAATTCAAAACAGCGTCATCCAAATCATATTCACCCATTACTTGTGTAAAAACACACTCAAGATGCAACGATAGTTACTGGTTTTATTACATCCGGTAAGATAGCTCCACATGTGCCATCAAACCCGTAATATTTGTCTAGTACGTATAATTACCAACCAGTCAAATAAAGTTATACATCAAACAACCCTACAATTAATATTGAGGCCCTTGTTTCATTTATGTTCTTTTTATGTCTAAAAATAATATTAAATTGAGTGATTATCACAGTTTCAGACAAAAACTAAAATTGACAACAATAAAAAAAACTAACGCCAATCTGACTTCAAAATTCTATATTTCACTCATTTTTCATCCAATTTTTTTTTTATTTAACTCAATATGGAAAGAGCACTCAAAATCACTTCCAGTTATGAAAGACCTAAAATTTCAGGACTTACAGAAAAATGACAAAATGACCAATAAATTCGGAGATTTAGCCAATCAATTCTAAAATCTCGTCGGAATGTCTCTATTGTGAATACCATAACTTACTCACCGTTAATCGAAATAATAATAAACCTAAACAGTATGGAAAGATCTTTAAAAGATATATATCTTCATAAGTTTTATCGTATTTTCAATTTACGAATTAAGAGAAAATTGATTTGCACTATAGAAAAGTCTCTAGTTCCAGATTTTTTGACAGACTAGCACACATGACTTATAATAACAATCTCTCCCTCTGTACTTCTCCGATCTACGGGTTCTTATACTTTTCAGAAAGCTTACTCAGATCTCTACAATTTACGTACAAAATGTTAATCTATTTGAACAAGATAGAACCACAAAAATTGTCACGCAAAGTCAGACAGTCTCAAAAAAATAGAACATAACCATGCTAGGTAAAAATAAAATCACAGTAATCCACAAATTTTGCAGTCAAATTACAAAATTAGAAACAAAAAATTAATTGCAAAGCTTTAATGGTGTATTAAAAAATGAAAAGGGGCATTATGACTCTGATAACAATGTAAGAAATATCTTCTACATAACAATAAATCAAATATTAACTGTTACCGTAAGCGAAAGTGGAAGTGATCGAGCACCATCTCCTTTCGAGTATTTTATGCATCATACATCTCGTTGTGTCATCTCTAATTCTTGCACATAATATCGTATTCGAGATATTGTTGATGGATGCTAATTACTAGAACTAGCACCACACGATTCACAATCTAAATACCAAACTAAGCCACTTCGTTCTTTAGTGCAAACTCTCTCACAAATATGATAGAGATTATTGTTCTGAACTCTCTGACTCAGAAAAAGTACTTAGAACTAATATCTTTATATATTTTTTACTGTAGTGAACATCGACAGGATTTTGATTCACTCATGTAAAGAGGTGCAAAACAGCAAGCACCTTTTCTATTAAATTAATTATCATCTCCATTTCTATTAAATGGATATGTCCATTTTACACTCAAATTAAGAGAACTGGAACACCTTCTTTAATATCATTTATCAGACTTTTTTTTTTGCATGGATAGCACATAAATATGGTATGTATAACTTATCTTCATAACAACACACATCAGATATTAGGATAGCAATTTCAAAGGCATATGTATTGATATTAAGTTTTGGGCATTTGGAAAAACAATACATAAATTAATATCGCGCACCATATATGTAAACATTATACTTCGACTGAATTCGAAACCAATTACATATATATAGATTGAGGCGAACAACTTGATACAATAGGATATTATAATTAGAGAAAATGAAAACACACATGACGTAAGTACAATTAAAATAATAGAGAAAGATGATAATTTAAATCCTATAGATGACTATAGGACTAGAATGCTATATCCCTCAGATTAGAGCATATATATCGATTTCTTCAACCTCGTTTTATACATTTGCCTGATAGTATTCCTGATTAGATAGGAACAGAGCGTAGAACGATGGTCTCAATGCTAAGGCCGGGCCCAAAGCCGAGAAGCACACCATATTCGAGCCCTTCACCAGTTGTCGACTTACCATCTTTAACGGATTCCTTCCGCAACTCATCTAGAATAAATAACACAGTCGGACTTGACAAGTTTCCGTATTCGCTCAAGACCTTTCTTGACAGGCGCAATTTATCTTTGTCTAGCTTGAGTTTTGCCTCTACTTGATTTAAAACTGCGGGACCTCCCGGATGAGTAACCCAGAAAAGAGAATTCCAATCTGTGATTTCTAGTGCCGTGAATGCGTCAACAAGACAGCCTTCGATGTTTGTGGATATGTGTTTTGGTATAGTAGGAGACAAAAAGATGAGGTTGCCAACCTCACGAAGTTGCATTCCAAGCTCCTCCATTGTGTTTAGTATCATGGTCTCTTGCGCAGACACAATTTCAAACAGTGGATGCTCAACTTCCAAGTCCGGATCTGCGCCGACTATAACGGCAGCTGCACCATCAGCAAACAATGCTTGGGCTATAAGGAAGTCGGGGTAAGCTTCATCAGGACCACGGAAAGCATGGGCGATGTTCTCAGAAGTGATGATTAGGACACGTGCACCTCGGTTGTTTTCAGCAATGTCCTTTGCCAGACGTAGCGTAGTTGCTCCAGCATGACATCCTTGGTAGTATAGCATGATACGGTTGACAGTTCGAGGGAGACCAAGAAGGTGCACGAGCCGGGCATCAGCGCCAGGGCAGTCGGCACCGCTGTTAGTGGTAACAATAAGGTGAGTGATCTTGGAGACAGACTGGCCCCACTCGTTGATAGCAGCCAGAGCTGCCTCTTTTGCCAGCTTAGGCACTTCCTCTACTAGATAGTCCAGTCTGTCATCGAGCGATGGTTCCATGCAGGCACCACAGTTCGGGTGCTCCCTCAGTAGCTCTTCAGTTCCAGAAAGGTATTTGCTTTTAATTGTGGTCGCCTTGCCTGGAGTTAATTAAAATAAAGAAAGAAGACGGAGATCATTTAATCTGAATAATAGAATCAAATATTCAGTTAATTATTTTCGATCGTCCGCATATCATGCGTACTGTCTTGGCAGTCTTTCATTTTGTGAGTAGACAGTGTGTACATAATTTGCAGAAAAACCCAACACAAATAGCTGGTATCTTATTACTAACTAATCCAATAATAGATTTTAGTAATGAGCTACTCTTGTTGAAATTAATATTTTCATGTTTTCTATGTTAATTAATTGGTTAAGAGTTCAAAGGTCATGTTGGGATGTACAATACATGTACATGATAGTTGTGGTTTTCTAGGTTAATTACTAAGTAGTATTTCTAGGAGATGCCATAGAAACTTGTGTTATGGTTAATGTCATTTATATCATAGGATATCTAAGAGGCATCATATAGCCTATAAATAGAGATGTTGTCATTTGTAATGGTAAGTGAGCAAAAGAAACAAAGTTTATTGTGTTGTTGTGATATAGAAGATATATTTTCTATTTTTTCCTCTTTCTTTCTCTTCCACTAAAATATTGTAACAAAGTTCATAGGCCAACAACTCTTTGGGTTCGTGATAAATTAAAAATCGTTTCTGCTTTCATTCATGATACCAACGAATGGTCAAATGTGATAATATACATGCATGTTATGCTTAAGAAACCTCAGAATATAATATTAATTGTGGCGTACAGCACTACAAATGTACGGTAAGTGATCAGAACGCCTAGCTATAATTAAGCAATTTCGAAATTCATGAGTTCTTTTAGGCTTCATTCCTTATTTGTTTAACGGAGTGGTTGACTTATATACATCACATAAAGATGTTAGTCTAATCTGGCAAGCACCTGTACCCAGAGATATGACCACGGAAATCGAGAAAGGCAAGAAATATATATATTATAACCTTCCAACGATTCAGCCAAATCATGAAAGACTTGTTCAGAAGTCACAACTAGGGATGGCAATAATACCCATATACTCGATTGCCTGCTCTTACCCGCCTTGCCTGTTGCCTGACCCGTTTTGCCTGATACAGTACCAGGTCGGGTCGGGTCAGGCAAAATCTCGAGTAAGGTTGGGCACAGGATTTAATTAGAAGCCTGCAGGTTACCTGTGGGGTAAATATGAACCGTTTGATTTTTATCACACTGATCTAAACCATTGCTTTTAGGTTTTCTCGCTGCCTAAAACCATTCCAACGAATCCAGCCGACTCACTCACTCCCATCTTTCTTTCTCTCTCGTTTCTCTATCTCCACAAACCTGCCTAAAACCATTCAACCGACTCACTCCCATCGAGAATCGCCCTGACCGCCTGACGCCCACCGCTTCCCTCTCCTCTCCTCGCGACCTCGCCACATGCCCCACTGACCACCATATCTGGATGGCTGAACTCACAAAGCCAGATAGCCACTACGAAGCCGATCTGGACGGCTGAACACCGGATCGCCAGCCGACTCTCTCCTCTCCTCTCGACCCAGATCGCCACCAGCCTCTCCTCTCCTCTCGACCCAGATCGCCACCAGCGGACCAGCCTCTCCTCTCCTCTGGTAGGTTCGTGATTTTTTTTCCAGGCCTAGTACTAAAAACAAATTGGTTTTTTCGTTCTGTTTGAATTTTGTCAGCTTTTCAGTTCATTTCTTTGACTTGCATACTTCTGAATAGATTGATTCATATTGCTAGCTTCTTTGAGAAACCTCTTTTTCTATTGGGAATTTCTATTCGACTACTAGAATAAAAGAAAATCGGCATAAGTCAACTCAATTTCTTTCAGTTTCTGTCAACCCAACTCAATTTCTGTCAAGTTTTTTTTCCCAGAAATTCGTGGTTTTTTTAAGGGCAGCATGGCAGTGAACTCATAGTGCCAGGGTGCTAATACATAGCCTACGTGAGACTTGGTATCTATATCTTGCGGTTCTCATTCCAAATAAAAGAAATGCTAGTTTGTTTGCAGTAAAAAAAAATACCAACGTAAGTATAAGTTTTTAGTTTATGCCCATTTTTCACTCTTTTGATTCACTGGTAGGTTCATTTTGTTTTCAGTTATTAATTTTCTGGTATCAGTTTTCTGGTACCAGATCTTTTTGTTATCTGGTATATGGGAAATTGGAAATTTGAACCTAACTATCTGGTTATCTGTGACTGTCGGACTATCTTTATATCAGTTTTCTGATACCAGACTACCAGTGCACTGTGCACACCAGACAAACCAGAATAGATTTTTTCCATACCAGTGCACTCCTTGTTTTCAGTTTTATTGATTCAGTTTAACTAATCTCAAATTCTTTCTTCTTTTTAGGCATAATGGAAATTCCACAAGAACACATTGTGCAAGCATCTACTGGAAACAATTCTGGTACCGAACCCACTGAACAGGAGGGAGTAAACTCGACCCCTTTAGACGGATCAAGCTCTCCAGCGACACCAGCATCAAACTCTCCAACCATGTCAACTTCAAACTCTCCTGTACCACCTAATGAGTCTGAAGTTTTAGACACATCAAAACTGAAATCTGATGTGTGGGAGCATATGACAAAGAAGATGATTGATGGAAAATTCAATTTTTTTTCATGTTTCTGTTAGATTGTTATGATATTTATATTTGGATGTAGGTTGATATTGTGTACAAGGGGTATATATTTCTGTACAACAACTATCATAATGTGTTCATAAATGATAGGTACACATGGGTATGGGCAGGCATGGGGCAGGCATGGACGGGTATATGCAGGTAGGGTATACCCTTGGGCATAGGCAGGCAGGTCAGGCAGGCATGAGTTTAGAAAAAATGCCTGTGGGTGGGTTGGGCTTTTACTTTTATACCCGTTCCTTCAGGTCAGGCAGGTCGGGTAAAATAATTCGATCAGGCAGGTCAGGTATGGGTTAGATAAAATACCTGTGGGTTTAACCCATTGCCATCCCTAGTCACAACTAGCTATCTGAGTATTCTTCTTCAGCATAGCTTGCAATTCGGTCGGATTAGACAAAATAAGAACAAGTAAAGGCATAGTAAATGAAATATAAATGAAGGACCACTTACAAATCCTGGCAAACTTTTTTTTGAGCTCAGTTAGGTGCTCCTTTTTGGTGACCCTGAAGTAAGTGTCAATCATATAATCCATAGTAAACTTTTGGGGTGGAACGACGGTGCCTATTGCAAGCACATTAGCAAAACCTTGAGACCTTCGTTGCACAATATCCATGTTGAAAAGCGAACTTTCGTTGGTTGTATGAAGTGGCTAAGTTGGTAAAGTTGCTAAACAAAGGGAAGTTTTGTACTTGTGCAAGCAAGGAGGGGAAAAAGCCTTTAAATAGAACAAGAGTACGAAGTGGCTGAGTTGGTAGAGACGTAGAGTTGCTTAAAATGAGAAGTTTATTTGCTTATGCAACCAACGAGGGAAAGTTTTAAAGTATCCGACTAACAATCTCTAGTTTTCGTCTCTAACTCTAATTTTTCTAATTAACTTTGTTAAAAAAGAAAGGCAAAGAATAAAAAATGAATAAAAATGGAAAATGGACCGCCTACACTCTTCTGAACGTTTTCGTTGTACGCACTATTCTGAATATTTTCGCAACTCGTATCTCATACTTAAACTAAACAAACAATGTATTTATATTAGTTGAAACCGATATTAATACTAGCTATTTCAAATATATTTTGCACTTGAAATTATAATTAATAATGTTTATCAAAGAATTGAGCGCATACCAAATAAACAAGGTATTAATATTAGTTGAAACAATGTCATGTTAGTTGAAACAAATGTTCATACTAGTTGCTTCAAGTATGTTATGCACTTGAAACTGTAACGAATAATGTTCATCACATAATGAGGTGCAAATTAAATAAACAAGTGGTTCATATTAGTTGAAAATGTGTTCATACTAGCTGTTTTAAGTAAGATATGCAATTGTAATAATATTCATCACAGAATAAGGCGCATACTAAATAAATAAGGTGTTCATCACAGAATGGAGCGTATACAAAATAAATAAGGTATTCATATTAGTTGAAATGTGTTCATACTAGTTATTTCAAGTATGTTGTGCTCTTGAAAACTGTAACTAATAATATTCATCACGGAATAAGACACTACCTAAATAAACAATGTGTTCATATTAGTTGAAAATGTGTTCATATCAGTTAAAGCAGTTGTTCATACTACTAAAACAAGTGTTCATATTAGATATTGCACATATTTTTGTATCATTTGTTGTGTGTGGTATTTGATCGTTGTTTTTGACAATTTTCTTGTCGTTTCCAACAATCTCTCGTTGAAGAGAAGATAGAAAAGAGAAAGAACGAGAAAAAAAAGAAAAATGAAGAAGAACGATGCAGTTATGAGAGAAAGAAAGAAGTATTAAAAAAAGAATAAGACAAAGAAAGAGAGAAGGTGGGAGACGAAAGAGGGGACGAAAGATGAAGAAATCAAAGATTTTTTCTTATTTAAAATATACTTTTGAATTATTCTGAATTCTTTTTCCTGTTTGTGTTGTGCTAGTTGATGAATTGTAATAGATGAAAATGTAGTAGGTGTTAATAAAAAACTGAAAATGTGGAAACATTTTAGAATTGAAAGATTTTAGAATAGTAATACTAAAATTGAGCAAACAAGTTCAATAAGTTACTTCAAAGGGTTAGAGTTTGGTACACTCATGAGTGCATAATCTAATTGTGCGTTCATGATTTAAATCATTGGATCATTAAACAACGCTCTATCGTTACAATTTAATTATTTAATTTTATTCTCTCTTTATGTATTTTAAGAAGAGAGATAATGCAATTTATTGATTCAATTATTTAAATCATGAATGCAAAATAAAATGATGCACTCATGGGTGTACCTAACCCCCTCTCTATTTCAAAGGATGGAGATTCCAACTTGGATTGACAAGTAGTGTTCAATAAAGACATTTTAATATTTCAGATTAATGTCATCAAGTGATATCGAGATTGATAAATATGTTAGCAATACAATAAGAACAAGTTGGTGGAAATCACGACAAACATAAGGCGGCTTATGTGACAAAAAAGTACCACAAAACTTAAAATGTAAATTCTACATAACATCAATCATCTGCAATGTTGAATGGTGCAGATCGAATATTAAACTACTAAATGACAACTAGTAAGCATAACAAAGATGTGTACATGTGGTAAGTCTTGTGATCATACAAGAAAATATCAATTTAAAAATATAATAACAAAAATAGTAATGTTGAGTTACTGATTAAAGAGAACACTACTACAGAAACGACCTTTAATTGTCAAATCCGTGAAATTCTAAACTACTCAATCACGTGAAAATTTCGACTAACTTTGACGATTTAAGATTTGTTCAATAAAAAAATCACGTGTAAATAAGTTTAACAATTAAAGATAACATTTGAAAGTAAAATAACTATACACGATGTACATATAAAATAAAATAAATTATAATTTATAAATTTTATAATTTATACAAGCATTTCAAAAATTTTAAACAACTAATAAAACCATTCAAAATTTTACAAGCAATTAAACACTAATTAATAACCTGAAAAAAATATAGGAAATAATTAAAATGGAAATACCTACAATAAAATCTTAAGTAAACTAACGTATAATTATATGAGAATAACAAATTTAATTTCCAGTCTTATACAAAATTCAGATTTTAATCAAACTACTTAACAACATAGATAATAAATAAATATGCATAAGTTTCAAATCAACACATATACATACTATACAAATTAAAGAAATATTAATTTACACATTTTATATATTAATCTGCTCAATATTTAAGCAAATAACCTAATAATAATAAAACTGGAATATTATATAATGAGTAGAATAACTCGTGACCGGTTTACAATAACTCGCCATACCTTTGATGACACAAACATAACCAAAATCGAATTCATAAACGAACTAAAAGCGCTTGTAAATTGCTGGCCCTTCGTGTGCAGGATACCTAAGACCCGTTGGGTTACTTCCCTCAATGACAGTACTTAGTCACACGAATTGGCACACAAAAAGGAAGTTGCATAGGGACATTCCCACCTTTTTTTTATTGAATAAGAGGCTGCGTGATTTTGTGCTGCCTATATGGCGACCCAACGGGTCAGGCTCCTTCCTTGGCAGTAGATGACCACACCAAAAACTATACAACGACGACAACCCAAATCCCATTCACCTCCCAAAACGAGGGACACCCTTAGAAAAACCACCTCGGTTTTTATCTCTCTCTTTTCTTGTCAACGTCCATTCCTCATACATGCATCTCTCCTCCCAATTAATATCCTAGAAAACCACCCACTCTCTCTTCCTAAATACTCGTGACTCTCTCTCTCCTCTGCCCTTCTCTCTCCGCCAAATCATCTCTCATCTTTGCTTACTTTTATTTTCTTTTCTTTTCACACTCCTCTCGAACTCTCCCCTTTTTTATTTTCTGTTTGACACACTCCACTCTCTTTATTCCTTCTTTGTCTCTCTCACTTTCATTTATTTCTGCACCTCACCTTTTCTCCCTTTTCTCTCTGATATATGTTCTCTCTCTCCCACTTTCTTCTCTCCCTTCCAACCTCGAACATAACCCCACCCATTACTCCTCTATCTCTTTACTCGTTCTCTCCGTCACCTCAAAATCGTGGAGGAAAAACTCCCTCTGTTTCATCTCATCTCTACACATGTATCGACCGTCACATCTCCTCTCTCTTTGGCTCTGACTTAAACCCAAGATCCTCGATACCCTTCTCCTTGGTCTCAACACCTTGAAGACCAAACAGTGGCTCAGGGCACGCGTTGCACTCACCTCACCCACTTGTGTCATATTCTGTCTGCCACCTCTCTTGGTTGTTCTCTAAGGTTGCTACAAATTTTCTACTCCTAAAAGGGCTTGGCCTACTTCTCATGCATTATAAATCAATCCTCTGCACCTTTGTTCTTCCTCTTTGCGTATTTGCTCATGTGCTGAGTCTAGATCCACATTTGAATAAGAAATTAGATTAAACATTGAAAAATAAAGAGGAAGGAACTAAGGGGGAGCTTGGCCGGCCAGGACGTGGTTTGGTGAGGTTGAGGCTGCTCCCTACCCAGTTACGATCGATCCTAACACGTGCTGGTAAATAACAAACCTAATCGATGCCCTTACTTTATTTGTGTTGTTTGTGTTGCTTATCTATGCTTGCTTGGTTCCCTGTTTAGATATGATATATGTGGAGATTGTGTTTGTGCTTATCGGTGCCTAACTGGAACTGTGGAGATGTTGAACTGTTTACTGGCACCGGTTGGGTACTGGTTTAGCTTTGGGTGTTTACTGACACAGGCTTCGTTATTTGGGTGAACTACACTATTTTGATTTGATTATGGGATTCTGGTATACCCTAATTCGATTTAATCTGTGAATTGTTGTGCATGTGTTGTTAGGGCACATGTGTAAGATGTTGTGACTATGTTATTTTGTGTATGGTTTCTGGCACCTTAGCAGCCCTATGTTTATTGGTCTGGTCACTGCACTAGCATGCCAGCACCAGTGTAGTACTAGTTCTTGTGCTCAACTTTGCTATTTTTCGTGAGTGATGGGCCCAGAGGTGATGACTGGGCCCAGTGAGGTTCGTTGGGTCTTTTTGGGCTTTTGTGGATCCTAAAAATCACATATAAATAAAATATCATATTGGACTTTATTGAACTTAGAATAAATAAATAAATGGCTTATTGGACTTTGCTGGAATTAAAATGATTAATAGGCCTAAGTTGGACTTAATAAAAAAAAATAGTTATTGGATTTGGGCCTCTGACCTATGGTCTAAGTTGGATAAAAATAAAATAAAGAAGGCCCGACCTAATAGTTATAAATAGACCCGACAATAAATATAGACCGAAATAAACAAAAAATGAAGCTACCCCTATTAGGTTGACAACTTCATAGACCCTAACTAATAACTGGGAAATGATGGAAATGTATCGCCCGAGATACATAAAATACACACCTACTAGTTATTACCTAAAATACTATTTTTGTTTCTTCTTTTGTTAGTTTATAAATAAAAGTGCACAACTAAAAGTCGTTGTATTTATAACATGCTATTCTTCATGTTGTGTTATTTTATTTTATTTTCTTTTATACATCTCCGACCCACTTCTACAATATATGATATGGACATACGATTAAATTGTGGACCTTAATACACAACATTCTGATTAACTAAATTCAAGTGACTAATAAAGATAATTACACCTATAAATAATAAAAGTGACAAGGCGTCTGAAGGACTTTTCTCCAATTCATGTCAAACCAAAATTTAATTATATTGGACAAGAACTTATAAACAAAAATTTAACATTGAATAACAGATTTAATAGACTTGTATCCACTCGCAGGAGACGAGGCTGTTCTGGACCATGTCGACACTTACACAAGCGTTGACACTGCAGAGTTGCCCCCAGAGTAGAGTTGGCTTTGCGTTCCTTTCCAGTACTCCCACGTGTGGGTTCCTGGGATTTATATCCCTTTCAAGCATTAGGATTGTACCAACCTGAAATTACTTTTATTTTAACTGAAATGCGGTATCAAATCACCTCTGAAATGACTAAAGGACCATAGGGCTTGACTTGTCATTGTGCATATTGATGTTGAGTTTTACTAACCCTAGTTCCTATTTAGAAGTTGCAAGTATACAACCGTCTATCATAGTATTTAGGGGTCAAATCCACAGGGACAATTCGGTTCTAGTTTTCAGATTTGAGTAAATTAATCTAAGCAAAAACAAATGAGAAAAGAAAAGTTTCAGGTTTGGGTTGTTTGATCGCTTTAGACTAAAAACTGAAAGTAATTAATAATTTAACTCAATTAACAAACGATTAGGGCTTGTTAAGATGATCTATCCACAATTGTTAATACTTGTTTGGTAATTAATTTATTGGTATTATGAGGGTATGGTTTCAAATTTGGTACCAAGTGATATTTCTATTTCGATACCGTGTTTGCACTAGTTATGGCTTCACCTCTCGGTACTTGGTTAAACTAGTCAAAACCCATTAAGCACATACCGACCTAATTATCCTAAGTTATCATATGTCACATCTTGATACTTGATACAATTCGTTATGATAATTAGGTAAACCCTTAATCAACAAACGTCACCTCTCGGTACTTAGTTCGTTAATTACCCTACTTCCTATGGTCTAGATCTAATATCCAATATCTCTATTCCAAATATCAAATCATGAAATAAAACAATTCATATAGCAAGCAAGTCATAAGATGGACAATCAATTAGCATCACCTCTCGGTACTTAGCCAATTAATTGCCATGCTTTCTATGGTCAAGGTCTAGAATTAAACCCTAAGATCACAATTCATGAATAAAATAGAAAGCAAAAACCAAGTAAGAAATTTATTACAAACAAGCATTAATCAAGAGTTTCAATACATCCTAACAAGTTCTAATACAACTTAGCCGGACATGGCTAAGGGGCTAAACATGGTAGAAGTAAAAAGAAAGAGATAGAGAAAAGAGATATACAACCAAGATCGCCAAGGTAGTGCCTCTTCTTCTCTTCTTCTTCTTCTTCTTCTTCTTCCCTCTTTTGTGAAATCTCTAAGTTCTAACCCTTTGTTACTGGTTAAATTTGTCTAACCAACTCTCTTTTTCTGCCTAATAACTATATGTATTTAAAGGAAAGCAAAATTCTAAAAATAGACTGCTGGAACTTCCTATTTGTGCTTCTGCGTAGGTCTATTGCGGGGCCAATAACTTCTGTTGAGGCCGCAACATGTCTTGCGTGAGAGTTATAACTTCTCTGTCATGGTCATGCACGTTCTATTGCGGGGGCAAAAATAACTCTTGCGACCGCAATAATTGGAGGTGATAACTTCCTTGATTGCACAGCTCTCTACCAACTTCTATTGCGCCCGCAAGTATATACCTTGCGCCCACAATAGAGCTGAATTGGATTGCTCTTCATGTCTTAGCCTGTAGAGGTTGATTACGGCCGCAATTGACCTGGCAGATGGTCCAATTGCTTCCATTGCACATCTAGCTTGCTCTATTATCCTTACTTGTACCCATTTTGCTTCCAAATACATGTTTCTGCACTAAAACACTGTAAGGTAGTGGATTGAACTCTTTTGGGATAAAAACTTGTTTGTTTGGACACTTATTTACCCTAAACTTGGCTTAAATTACACAATTAACCTTACATAAATATGTGTATAATTTGGCTTATCATATATGGTAATTTGTACCAATTAACGAGGCCAACCTGCATTCATGTCATTGCATTCATATTTGCACGTAAGAACTAATATACAGATCGCACAGATTATAGTATATATATCAGGTAGATACGTACTTAATATTATATGTATTCGTCGAGAGTGTTGAGTGACGGGCCGGTGATCACCAGTTGGATGTGTGGTATGTGGGCATCGTGCTGGATTTATGGGTCACGATGTATGACATAGCCCGTGGGATACTCTCATCGGGATGTCTTCAAGAACATACGACTGACGCCCACCAAGCGAGTTCATCACTTGATGGCTCTTAGTGTTGTTAGAGTGTTTTACTTTCTAATCTTCATATTATTATATATTCTACTATATTTTTCCTCCTTGAGTGATTAAGGTTTCAAACATCAGGTAAGAGTATGTGTGCGATAGTGACTTATTGGAGCTATTCTATTTTATTATTATATTCTTCTATTTAGTCGATATTGTGAGATCTCCAATATTCGAAGGGCTTTCTCCTTTGAGGCTTTGACCCCTGCTTGGTACAGAGAAAGTCTAGAGCTTTCTTTTGGCCCCTGGTTGGTACAGAGAGTTCTCATTATTATTTACTCTGTCAAACGGGAAGTCGGTTCCTTATTTCTCTATGGCAACTGAGGTCGTAAGTTTTTATTCAACCTTTTTTTCTTTTGTAAGGGTAGGCATCTATGTCTGCTTTGACCGAGTGTGTGCTTTTAAAGCTACTCATGTTGTACCTGGGTATTTCTGCTCTGAAACTCAGAATTTGTTTCAGTTGGCGGCTTGAAATCGAGACTCGCTTAAGGGGGCGAATCCTGATGTCCTAAAATTTTGGGTGAATCCTTGTTTTCCTTTGAATTGGGTGTTTGACAGCTTTCGTACCTATATATATGTATACTATGTTATATTTCTCCTCTTTTCTATTATTGGGTTCTCTGTATCGTCAATTTTCATAGTGTGAACACTTAATTATATTGGTTAAAAGTTGCAAACAAAAGTTAATTTAGGATACTGTAAATACTTACTTACTAAGTGAATCGAATATAAACCCAAAGGTTGGACCTTAATCCACATTGAGTAATTTTTATAAATTACTCGTGTTTCATGGTGGTTGTGGGGTCCAGGTGAGGAGCATTGGAGCTTTTGACGAGGGCGCCATTCGGATGTAGATCACATGCATTCGGTTTTGGAGTTTTTCTTACTTTTAATTTTTTTTTCAGTTTTACTATAGGATAGATAGACGAATGGTTGCCGATATATCAATGGGACCATTCCCTTTTTGCTTATTTCGTTTATTCCGCTTCCGCTACTCTGATACACTTTTGATAATTGTACATGAAATATTTGTGATCAATAAAATATTATACATTGTTATTTACCGTGTCACTGATTTGTTCACTACTATTGTTTATCTTATTATTCTTTAAGCCTTTTTGGTGCATGTCATCATGCACACTTGGCGGGAACCGCCACTACCGACTTGTTCGTTATTTCTGGGGTGTGACATTAATACCCTTAATTTTATAATTGACATATTATAAAGTCGATATTAAAGGCCTTCATTGGCATTTTGGAAATTATTTTACAACCTTTAATACCAACCATTAACAAAATGGGGCTATAAAAACCCTTTAATAGCCACCGAAACAAGAGCCGGTATAAAAGATGGTCTTTTATAGCCCCTCCTTAGTGATGTTCGGTATAAAAGGTGGTCTTTTATAGCCCCTCCTTAGAACTCCGGTATTAAAAGTAACCCACATATCGCCCATATTTCCTTAAATCCACAGTGTCCATTCTAACCGATTCAAAGCTAAAAAATCACTCCAAAAAAATCTCAAGGATCCCTCTCATCTCTCTCTTTATGTAGTTCATCTCTACCTCATTCTCTCTCTCATATGATCTCTTTAATTTTTATTTCTCATTTCTCTCTATATCTCAACAAATCAAACAAAAAAAAATTTGAATCTATTATTTATAGCCAGTGCAGACCCGTCATAACGAATGCAGACATTATAATGGATCTAGTAATGCAAGGCTATTGAGTCTGTTATTTATAACTTTTCTTCTTCTCGGAGAGTCTCTTTCATTAGCCAAACCGAAATTTGTCACTTGGAGTTCTTCTCAACCAAAACCCTATGCACCAAATCACCTAAAATTCTCAAATCTTCAAGTGCTCAAGTGATTTTCAACCGACTTTCTATTCTCACTCAAGAATTCTAAAAGGTCGTCTCTTATAGACCTTCAATCATGTTTTTGGTAAGCTTCCTTCTTGCTCTCGTGAATCATGGCACCACCAAAAATACCATGCCCTACTAGTAAGAAGAGGAAAGAAGTGGAGAAGGAATTGGGGAGAGAGAGGAATATGAGGACGTTGTCCCAACGTACACAACACTCCTTCTCTCATGTACCAACTAAACCAATTCGATATCGATACAAGTTCAAATCTAGGTACAATCCCTCCACTGCAACAACAACCAAATCCGAGAGCAAACCCTTCCTCCCATCAACCGGCTCAAAATCCTAATCCTTGTGAAACAGTTTTCAATCCTTGGGCCAATACCTCAAACAATATAATTTTATGCTGATCGGCCTTAGAATACTTCATCTTCCACAGTACCTTCAAACCAAGTACCATCTCTGATACCTTCAAATTTGAAATCAATGGAGATAACAAAATGAGTGAATTGAAGTATAACCAACGTTTTGAAGCAATTGACATTTGGGCATGTAGACCCTTAATTGAGCTTGATCAATGATTTGCCGTGAGTCCGATAAGGGTATTGTTTGCAAACATGAAACTGATCAAGCAACCATATGGTGTTACAACCTATTTCAATGGTGAAGAAATACCAATTAATTTACAAACCCTAGACGAAGACTTTGGTATCATGAAAAATGAGGAAGAGGTTGATGTATATCACAAATGACCTCAACATGAAGAATCATTTATCGAATACAAGATGTACGTTGTTGGGTGCACAAGATCCACACAAAGACCATTCTGATTTCAAATGACCATACTCCATAGATTGTTATTTCTTCTCATAAACAACACTTTAATACCCGAAAAAGCCTCAAATTCAATATTGAACATACAAACAGGTACCTCTTGAGACACCTCATAGCCAAAGACAAAGTGCTGGATATTTCATTCATTATTCTTAGCCACATGAGAGCCGCATTAATCAATAAACAAATGAGTCTCCTCTATCCTCACCTCTTGATTGTCATTCTAGGGCACAAGAACATCACTTGCCTGAATTATCCAAGAGAACCAAATTCAATCATCTACATACTAGCAAATATCATCACTTTTCTTTGAAAGAAAAGTTGGGTGAAGGAGTTGATTGAGAACCAAAACACAAGCCCATCAATGAATGGATAAAAAGGGAGCGAAACCCAACCAATACACTGATCTGGATGCTCCTCAAGTGATGGAAGAGGAGCCCACTCCGAGCTTGCATTATATCGCTACCTCCACTCAAGTGTCACCTCCAATACAATTCAACACTCAATGATTTCAACATTCTTATGGGTCGGTACACTACAACTCTAGACTATGATCTAATGCCACCTTACTCCTTGCCAAACATTGAAGAAGGCATGCAATACATTTCGCAACAAATGTATAACATGTCAATGTATGACAAGCATAATTCTCTAAGAGTACATGAGAGGCTTGATGGCCAAATGAGTTCAATGTCAAGGTTCGTGCTTCTTGAAATCAACAATTTTATTATTGAAATGAGTGTTTCGAACCGGCATGAGTTGAAACTCAAGCACCCAGGCATGTAGGTGAAGAGGAAGCTACTAAACTTAATCCGGATGATGATAATGAAGAGGACAGTAGTGAGGAAGAACAAGAGTGGTTATGGTAGAATTTTAAATTTGAAAAATGTTATGCGCCAATGAACAATTTTTAATTTGTAATTTGATGTTTTGAGAACTCATGTTTGTATTTATGCATTTGCTTGGATGATTTTTGCTTATGTGTTTGCATTATATTTGATAGCTTTATGCTTCCCTAATATTATAAATTTGAGTTTTATATTGTCATATAGATTGATTATAGATTTAAGGGAGAGCATACATCAAATTGCTGTGCTTAAATTGTCAAATTTGAATTGAATTTACATCATGTTTAAGTATGATTATATTGAGAGGGACTTCCATATACATTGACTTTTATTTGTTTACTACATGCTCACATTAAGGGGGGAATTAATTTTAGTTGAGCCTTTTGCCAATCTTTGCAAAAGGGGGATATGTAGTAGTCTAGTGCATGAATTTTTGGCATGCACTTACAAGGTTTTGCAAATTGTCAAAAGGAGGAGTTTGTTGACATAAACTCTTCTTTGGTTTGACAATTTGCGAAACAAATCAGTACTAACATTGCACAATTGAATTTTGTTAAGTTGCATGTTAAATTAGGTACAATTGATCATGGAAAAGGCATCCAATATCATGTACAAGTCAAAAGAAGCACAATGGCACAAGAGGCAAGCAAAACAGAGCCACATAGAGGCTTTAGTTAATAACGCAAGTCAAACCCATCCTAACGAGTTGCAACCCATCACAACGGATCCTTATGGCATTACCACAAGTTCTTGAGAGAAGAACCCACATACAAAGTGCTGAAGAAAGAAAAACAGAGGATTGTGTTACAGTAATGCATGGAAACCTGTCACAAAAGGTTCCCAACACATCATGACAGGTTCCCCACCCGTCACAACGGGTACCTGACGATCTGGCCCAGAAGTCAGACATAGGAGCATTTAAGGGCAAATCTAGAAATGTGCCAACCCATTACAATGAGTTTTGTAACGAGTTGATGAATTTCTGTAACGAAAGCATCCCTGATTCAAGACTTTAAGATCCAAGATGTGTTATGCCTTTATAAACTTGATACCTACATCTTAGGAGACCAAGAAAGCTATCTCCGAAGTTTACAAGCACATAAAGAGCACCTTAAAGAGAAAATAAGCCTTACCCTTCAAGCATCCAAACCTAAGAGAGTTTAGGATAACTATTGTATAATTGTCAATTCGTGATAACTTTTGTTTCTATATTGTATGGTGATCCACGTTGTGTTGTCAAGTGGATCATTCTTATCTTGGGTTGTGTTGTCAACCAAGACCGTTACCTTGCAAGCTCGGTGTTTCCCCTTGCAAGGCTCTCTTTGTAAAACATGTGTGATCTAGTTTATCGAACCCGGGGCGATTTTTTTATTAGGGGTCACGTGGACTAGATCTAATTCGTTTTGTGAGCCGAATCACATTACATCGCGTGTCTCTTTATTCTTTTGTTCTTACTCTTACTATCTTTGTGTTGCTTACTTGAATTGCACCAAACTTTGGATTGCTAGATGATTAAGGTCAAAAATAGAAACTTTTATTGTCATTACGCTTCTGCATCATACCGTACCTTTAGAAATCACAATTAGATGGCATGGTTTGAAAGTACATAGAAAGAACACGAGTCACTTGTTATCAGAAAATAAGTACAAATGAAGTCTAACTTTAGAGAAGAATGCACGGTTTTTTTAGAAAGCTTCACAAACTCTATGCTCGTAATTTTATGACAAAACAAAAAAAATTTGGCAAGAAGATTGATGCTTCTTCTTTGATGCAATTAATGTCTTAGCTCAAAAGATACAATTTAAAGAGCCTCATGTTAGGTTTTTTTTACCAAAAAACTAAACCTCTACACATAACTGAGTCCGAAGTTAGGTCTGTCGAATATTGCAAATGAATGATTTAATTTCTTGGTAAAGAACCTAACGACAGATCCCACACTTGTATCATTGTGTTGCTAAGATAGCAATTGCCACTTTTGAGCTATCATTTTGTATTTTTTTTAGTTGTGTTTTATTTGTATTTTGTTTCTTTTTCGTCTTTATTGTGATCATAGATTGTAATGTGACATGTTATATGATATATACATGTGCTAACTATTTTTTCTGTAATTTGAAATTATGTGACAGTTTAAATGATATATTGGTTAGCAAATATGAAACTAGCCATTTATAAAATATTTTTTATATAGAGACCTAAGAAGTACAACAGTTACTTAATAAATCATTGTTGTCTTAGTTCATGTATGGCAATAGTTATTTACTTACTAACTGTAGTCTTATTTCGGATATTAAATTACTATTTTTTCGGCAACACTCATTTACCAACTATTATTTATACGATTCATCAAGTCATTAGACATTAACGGTTGCATAACTATTAGACATGATGATCTTTAATTGTTGGCATATCTCTTTTTCTGTAGTAGTGTAGTTTGCTACTGAACACTAATGAAAATCCCTTGCAAACAAAATTTCAAAGAAGTGAAAACATTCGACAGAAATGTGCACATTTAGCTATGTAATTAAGCTTAAAAGTTTGGGTTGAATTTTTTGTATCATCTTTATAATTCATGAAAACAAGAAAATTTAATTACTTCTTTAAAATAGTTGTTTCCTAATGAATTTCCGCGGTCTTCACTTTCGGATTATCCTGATTGATCTTTCTTATTTTTTACTTCATTATTGAATCTCCTTTTCATGCCACTTTTGCTTGCGTAGTTGAGTTCGCCAGCTATCAATTCAAACATATGCAACTTAGAAATTTATGCTTGTAAGTGCATGGCTTATGCATAATTAATTGCTAGTTTGGTCACTTAATTATTGACCTGACTGTAGTTAAATAGTCAATTTGTTGGGCACATCCAACAAACTAGACAAATGATCACTACCACAGGAGATTTAGCAACCATCGTAAAATATCAGTTATTGATGAAATTATTAAACACCGTTGACAGAAGTGCAAAAAGAATTCTCTGAGAATAAGACAATTGTTACTTAAAATAATTGTTGTCGTAGCTTCACCTACGCAATGATTATTTTTAAATAATCATTGTACTATCCTCAACCCAACTCTTAAAATAACGCTCTCACTCTCTTCCTCGCATGGCAGCCTCCACAACTCTAACAAATCTGACATGCTGGAGGTGTGGAGGTCTAACCCGATCTCAATCTATCAAACACACATACACACACAAACTGGTCACATCCACATGTCTCTCTCTCTTCTTCGCCTTACTGCCTCCACAGATCTCTTGTAGATCTCATGTTTTTCTCCTCTCAATGACACATTCAACCTGCTCGATCTTAAGTAGGTAAGGACTCCAACAGATCCTTCTCGTGTTTTTTATTTTCTTAAATATTGAGCCAGCGACACTTGCCATGGCGTTTCTTGGAGTTGGTCATACTTGGATTGTGCAATTGGAACTGTTGCACGGTAATAGGCGGGCCAACTCTAAGAAGCAGGAGTTGCACCCTGCTGCTTGGTTTGGTTGTTGTTGTTTATTATTTTGTTGTTGTTGTTGTTGTTGTTGTTGTTGTTGTTGTTGTTGTTGTTGTTGTTAGGGTTTAGGGTTATGTTGTTGTTTATTATTGAGCTCGCAACACTTTTGTAGGTGAAGGTTGTTGTTAGGGTTTAGGGTTCGGTTCTTGTTAGGGTTTAAGGTTAGGTTGCTTTTAGGATTGTTGTTGCTCTAACAAATTAAACTTTCTTTTCTTTGAGTCTGACTATGCTAATCAAAATTATTTTATAACACTTTTTTTATGTGAAGCACGACTGATATGGTAAAAATCCAACAATATAAATTCGAAAAGTCAGTTTCATTTCCCATCATTTTCGTAGATGCAGGGAAGGTCAGTGCTATTTGTGATTCTGGTTATTATTTGCTTGGAATAAAGTTGTCACATTAATGAGAAGGAAGAAACTTATCGGAATAAAAACCTCCACCGATCTCTAGCAAAACTCATATTTTTCTCCTCTCGATCACTTCTTTAATCCGCTCGATCTTGAGTAGCTGAGGACTCTGCTAGATCCTTCTCATGTTTTTATTTTGTTATAGCTGGTGGACCTTTGTTGTCGAAGTTTCAGTTCCTTTAAGGAGATCTGCTAAGATAGAAATTGGTGAACTATTTATTTTTGTACTAGTTATAACTTTTTTTTGTGTTTTTTCTAGTTAGGTGCTTTATTTTCACTTTTGTTTTTCTTTTCTTCTTTATTGTGACATAGATTATAGTGAGACATGTTATATGTATGTTATGTATATATGTTTATTGTGCTACATATTTTTTATGTAATTTGAAATACGTCTGTGATAGTTTAATTATATATTAGCCAGTAAATCTGGGACTAGCCACCATTTACAAAACGTTGAAAAAAATAGAGACCCAAGGTCATTATTATTTATTAATAACTATTGTCTTGTCCAAGATATTAATTACTATTTCTCTTAGTCAACACTCATATGTCAATGATTTTTATACTATTTATCAATCACTTAGACACCAATAGTTGCATAATCGTTGAGCAAGATAATTTATAACAGTTGACAGATCTCTTTTTTTTGGTAGTGGATAATAGTTATCCATAATGATGACAATATAGGTAATTTTTTTATTTTCTACAAATCTTATGATAGCTAGGTTTCGTCTAACCACTGAAAATAATGATTATTTAATAAATAACAATTGTCTTAGATCTTTATTTTTTTAAATTTATAAATGATGGCTAGTTTCAAATTTGCTAGTCAATATATATCATTAAACTGATTGTAGCATCACAGATAATTTTATTAAACATATAAAAATATAAAAATATAAAAATATAATCATATAATATGAATTTCATTACAAAATTTATCTCATTACAATCTATGATTATGATAAAGAAAAAAAACAAACTAAAAATAAAGTACCTAACTAGAAAAAAAACTAAAAGATATCATATTATCTTCATAGGTGAAGGCTTTTGTTTTTTTAAGAATCTGTCCTCCCTCCAAAGTGTCAGCTTTACTGCGAGCAGATCTTCTAATAGTTGTTCAGGTGCTTTCGGATGAACAACTATAAGAAGATATGACGCAATAAAGCTAAACTTCTGTAGGCGCTACCTACAAAAGCACAAAAATACAAACAAGTTAGTACTTTCTATGTAGCTGTCCAGTGACAATAAAATAAGGGGTCTGTATGCTTTCTATGTACTTTAAAGAGTCCATAAACTCCTGATTTCAATGTAGAATATTTAGTTTAATAAAACAAGCTAAAAATTACACTAAATGTCAATAGAGATATATTAAATAAGCTCTTCTTTAGAATGAAGCATAGGTACTTCATCAAGTATAGGCCTACGAGACTCGTCAGATCTCCATCGAGTCACAACCTGCTCTTTAGGGTGAAATCAACATTGAATTTCTATTGCTGGATTTTCACCCTATCAGTCGTGTTTCACCTACAAAAGTGATGTAAAATAATTTTGATTAGTATGATTCACCATGTCATGCTATACTTGAATAATAAAATACTCATGAGATGATATATGCAAGTGCACAATCACAGTGCACCAGTTGATCTAAATACAACAAAAGTGCAACAGTTCAAGACAAATAACAACCATATCAAAGCGTCAGCACACCAACTATCCTAGCAGATTTCAAGATGGGCGTAAAAAAAATAAAAGCACAAACATCAACTAGCAGACAGAAGCCATCAGACCAGTAAGCAACAACAAATCGCATGACCAAACAAACACAACAAAAACATGCACACATAAAATAGAAGAAGACAACAACAATAAGTATACCAACAACAACAAAAAATATCTAACAAAATAAAAAACTTACCATAAGGCAACGAGAAGAGAAGACGCGACGAGAGGAGAAAAGTACGAGTTCAGTAGAGAACATGGATGATCTGACGAAGTCGATCATTATCATGTCCCGTTGAAGGCGTCAGCGAGAGGAAAAACACGAGAAGATCTGAGTTTGTGTATGCGTGTGATAGATATCGATTGCTTAGATGATGACGTCCACACCTCTAGTAGATCACAGCTACTAGAGTTATGAAAGTGGCCAAAGAAAATAGAGAGAGAAAGAAGACACGCGAGAGCGCTCTTTTAAGAGATAGGATTGAAAATAAGACAGCAGTTTTCTAAAATAATTGTTTTTGTAGATGCCAATGATTCTTTTAACTATGTTGTCATATTCTCAAAATTTGTTTGTTTCTTTTACTAATGGTGTTTAAAATTTTCTTTGATATCTGTTGTTTTATGTAGTTACTAAATATTAATTTTCTTGTAGTGCGGTGACTTTTTCCACGGTTCATCGGGGATAACAAATGCTGCTTTCTCTTAGCGATGCATCTCTCCTGAAGTATGACTGCATGAGATGTCTCTCTCGCAAATAATGTCACACAATCAACCCACATGCATCCAAATCCCAGAAATTAGTGGAGCTGGGGCGGTCTTATAATTGTAGGCCCAATGACAAGCAGACATGCACCGTACCTGTTTACTACGCAACCCATTTTACAACAGTCAGCCATAACTATACAACCAATCTTTTGTCGCTACCAATTAATAATCAGATCCTGGATGGATTGAGATTCTCTATTTTTCTTTCTTTTTGATGTGGATCGTTGAATTATAATATCAAAAGATTTTTCTGTAATTTATTTCTGATGATCAGACCCTTCATTATTAATCTGACGGTCCTCAAGAGAATAATAGAACCCTCCTTTTACCAAAACAATAGCAGATTCGGACCCTCCCTGGATTAGGGTTGAAACTGCCATTTCTAATTAGTAATTACTTTTAGGTGCAACTTGACAATCCATGTATTTAGAAAAAAGAGAGTACGCTGGCGTGTTTTTAGGCTCACTAAAAAATGTTGCTGAGTATAACTAAAGTAAATAAATTTGTCTTCAAATAAAAAAATTAGAATTTTTGAAACCGATCTACATAACGAGTAATATATTTGCATATCAGATTTTCATTCTTGATGCTTTTGAAAAAAAAGAGAAGAAAGTTGTAGTACACCAAACATATTAACAATGTGTAATATACATAAGATTAATGCTAGCGTGCTTTCATAAACATTTCGCAAGAAAGTGCTTATGATCCAAATTTTAAAATCCAACATACGAAATATTGATTTAAATAGTTCAATAATTTATTTATATCATATTTTTAGAATATTTTTTGCCACGTTTAGTGATTTTTTGAATGATGACTCTAAAAATAATTAAAAATGTCAACATTTCTATGTCAAATTAGATCATCTATACAAATCATTATAAAATAGCAAAAAATAGAACAATAGAAAACTTACTATTCTACATGATTAGTATCAGGGGCGGAAATAAAATTTTGGCATGAGGGGGCTAATTGAACATCATCTCAAATTATCATTCTATATAAAGTGATACTTTTTAACAAAATGAATATTACTCTTAATTAATATATTCTTAATTATATCTAACTAAAGTGTCTGACGGAGAGAAATGATAGAATGTATTTCCAATTGAAAAGGGATCCGTTGCAATTAGTTTATGATGTCACCAATGTCACTGACTCACTTTTTAATACATATTTCAAAATTTAAAGTTTAAACAACACATTCAAACGATTGATATTATTCATTTCAACGAGAGATGCATGTACATGTAATTTTGTATTTTTTTTAGTCCATTTGATGCTCGATCAAGTGATCAACAAATGAACATATTAAAATCAATCCATCATAGTGAACTAGATTCATTTATTTGTTGACTTCTTAATCGAGCATCAAATGAACTAAAAAAGTAAAATTATATGTGAATGCATCTCTCATTGAAATAAATAATATCAATGGTTAGAGTTTCTCATTTTAACTTTAAATTTTGAAATATATATCAAAAATAAGTATGTGGCATTGGTGACACCATAAACTGATGGCACCAGATTCCTTCTCTATGAAAATATCATCTTATGTTCTGCACATCAAAGATCTCACTTTTCATAATACATATAATCTAGTAAGTATTATTTAAGTTGATCACTTAATAATATATCTAACTAATTATTTAGCAATTCATTAATAAAGGATCGATTGTGCAATACTTAATAGAAAATTACAAGTACAATTTAAAAAAGAATATAAATATAAAAACGGCAAGTAACAACTCGTATAAGACGGGCTAGGTTGACCTGAGTACGTTGTGGGTCATGGATCTATGGTAGGATGCCAAGATCAACATGTCAAGTCACCATTATGTTGGAGGTAGTATTAATGGGTTGCAACTAATATCTACTACTTCCAATATTTGCTGCCAAACCGCAATCATCACGTGACCATTAAGGCTCTGATTGAAATATAGGTTGATAAGGTTCAATGCTTTTTAACGGATATAATTGAGTAGAGTTTATGCTGAATTATTTTTCAATTATTTTCCATGATTGGAGCTATGGATGATCATGAAGCAGAATACATTAGAGAGATATTTACAAATTACTCAAAACATTTTATTTAATTTACATTATAGTCTTCGGGTTGGAGCAGAAGAAAGAGGAGAAAATACACTTTAATTTGTATATTTTCCGCTTTATTAAATTCTGACCTTAAAGCAAGATAGAAAAAATGACAGTGATACAATGCTCCAAGATTGGCCCCCACTGTTCATGATGACGTGGAAAGTTACCGAAATGTGAGCTAGCACAAATAAAAAAAATATTTATTTAACAGTGCTCTGGAATGTGGGCTGCCCGAATTTTAGGCCTCAACCTGAACAATATTCAGGCCATATACCTGTCAAAAGGCTCAACCGGTTTGTTGGACCATTTGTCTACCATCAGGAGGCCGCATGTTTCAAATCTCTGCCATATTTCAAAGGGTCGAATTTCAAATATTTGAATGCCGCATGACGCCGCTGCAATTTGCATGACACTGCACCGCTGCCACGTTACCATCTGCTTTCGTGACGCCGCTCCACCACTGCAAGCTGCACGATGTCGCTCTACCGCTAAACGCTTCACGCTCCAAGCCACAAGACTCTGCTACGCCATGTCACCATCCGCTTTCGTGATGTCGCTCCGCATGCGCAAGTTGCATGATGTCGCACTTCAAACGCATGAAGTCGTTCCGTCGCATGCCAACGCTTGACACCGCAAGACGTCGTTGAAGGCCGCATGACACCGCTCTGCCACTTCACGTTGGAAGTCGCAGACACCGCTGTAATTTGCATGACACTGCTCCACTGCCACATCACCATCTGCTTTCGTGATGCCGTTCCATCGCTGCAAGCCGCACGATGCCACTCTGCTGCTAAACGCGGAATCGCTCCAAGCCACAAGACGTTGCTAGGCCACGTCACCATCCGCTTTCGTGATGTCGCTCTGCAACCACAGGTTGCATGACATCGCGCTTCAAACGCATGACGTCGTTCCGTCGAATGCCACCGCATGACGTTGTTGAAGGTCGCATGACGCCGCTCTTTCACTTCATGCTGGAAGTCGCTGCAATTTGCATGACACTGCTCCGCTGCCACGTCATAATCTGCTTTCGTGATGTCACTGCAAGCCGCACATTGCCGCTCTGTCGCTAAATGCTTCACGCTCCAAGCCACAAGACGCCGCTATGCCACGTCACCATCTGCTTTCGTGTTGTTGCTCCGCAGTCGTAGGTTGCATGAGGTCGTGCATCAAACGCATGATGTCGCACCGTCGCATGCCACTTCATGACATCGCATGACGTCGTTGAAGGTCGCATGATGCTTCTCTTCCACTTCACGCTAGAAGTCGCATGACGCAGCTGCAATTTCCATGACACTGCTCCACTGCCACGTCACCATCTACTTTCGTGACGCTTCTCCGTGGCTCCAAGCCGCACGATGCCGCTCAGCCGATAAACGCGAAATCTCTTCAAGCCACAAGATGCTGCTACGCCACGTCACCATCTGCTTTTGTGCTGCCGCTCCGCTGCCATAGGTTCCATGACGTCGCGCTTCAAACACATGAAGTCGTTCTGTCGCATGCCACCGCATGACACCACTCTTTCACTTCAGGCTGGAAGTCGCAGGACGCCGCTGCAATTTGCATGACACTGCTCCGCAACCACGTCACCATCTGCTTTCGTGATGCCGCTCGGCTGCTGCAAGCCGCACGATGCCGCCCTACCGCTAAACACATCACACTCCGAGCCACAAGGCGCCGCTGCAATTTGCATGACACTGCTTCGCTGCCATGTCACCATCTACTTTTGTGACGCTTCTCCGTGGCTACATGTCGCACGCAAAATCGTTTCAAGCTACAAGATGCTGCTACGCCACGTCACCATCCGCTTTCGTGCTGCCGCTCCGCAGCCGTAGGTTGCATGACGTCGCGCTTCAAACACATGAAGTCGCTCTGTCGCATGCCACTGCATGACGCCGCTCTACCATTTCTCGCTAGAAGTCGCATGATGCCACTGCAATTTGCATGACGTTGCTCAATTGCTACGTCACCATCTACTTTCGTGATGCCGATCTGCCGCAAAACGCGGATTCGCTCCAAGCTACAAGACACTGCTACGCCACGTCGCCATCCGCTTTCGTGATGCGGCTCTGTTGCCGCAGGTTGCATGTCGTCGCGCTTGAAACACATGACGTCGCTCCGTCGCATGCCACCACATGACGCCGCATGACGTCGTTGAAGGCCGCCTAACGCCGCTCTGCCACTTCACGCTGAAAGTCACAGGACGCCACTGCAATTTGCATGACACTACTTCGTAGCCACATCACAATCTGCTTTTGTGACACCGCTGTAAGCCACACGATGCCGCTCTGTCGCTAAACGCTTCACGCTCCAAGCCACAAGACGCAGCTACGCCACGTCACCATCCGCTTTCATGATGTCGCTCCGCAGCCGCAGGTTGCATGACGTTGTTCTTCAAACGCATGACGTCGCTCCGTCGCATGCCACCGCACGACAACGCATGACGTCGTTGAAGGTCGCATGACGCCGCTGCAATTTGCATGACGCTACTCCGCTGCCATGTCACCATCTGCTTTCTTGAGGCCGCTGCAAGCCGCACGATGCCGCTCTGTCGGTTAACGCAAAATCGCTTCAAGCCATAAGACGCTGCTACGCCACGTCACCATTCGCTTTCGTGATGTCGCTCTACAGCCACTGGTTACATGACGTCGCGCTTCAAATGCATGACGTCGCTCCGTCAATTTAAGCAACACATCAATACATACATTATAGCTCTTGACAAGTGAAGGAAATACATACGTATATCAATTTAAAGAAGTGAAGGAAATAAATAACTTTCATACATTATAGCTCTTGACTTCAGTACCAAAGTATTACAAATTCTATTCAACTTAATATTGCCAAGCAGCTGACCATGCTTCAGCTAACATAAAAACTGCTTAGGATATTAAAATGTGACCAAAACACAACCAAAAGGAGCCCTTTATATATTACAAGAAAAAGGACTATAATCACTATCACTATCACAACCAAAATAGCTATCATTAATTGTATATATCTCTAAGCAAACTACGATAAAACTGAACAGCAAGTATATTATAAACCACTTGAGTCTTCACACGATCAATATAATCTTGAGTTATCAGATCTAGGCAAGACCCAGAAACAACAGACTGCATTATTTTCATGCAAAAAAAATCACAATGGTTTGAAACACCTTGCTGCACAGAATTATTCCACTCAATAGGCCATTCCAACATATCATCGCAATATCTCTTCCGAGCAAACCACCTCCTCCATGCGTCAACAATCCAATTAATATCAGCATCAAATTGATCATTGAATTTCACTGTGTTCCAGACAGTAATTACGTTGTTCTCAAAATGATATGCCTCATCAGGAGAACCAAATTTCATACCCACAGCAGGCTCATTAAAATGCTCCATCTCATCAACACGAAACTGCTCATTCAACAAAACTATTTGATCCTCTGCTGCCCTATAATAATTGATAATTTAAACAACATTAATACAATCAACAACAAAATTCACATATAAACAATAATATCACAAAATTAAATACTAATGTCACATAATTATTAAAACTAACCATTGCTAAACTTTCGTACTACAATTATTATCCACTTCATGATGAAACTACGCTTAAACTATATATAACCAAATTCAAAACATTAGCAATTATGACTTACATGAAAGCAGAACTCCTACGGGACCACTATACTTCCTCTTGGAACTAACTGACAAAAATTTAACAAAAATAACAACTAAGTTACGAACTGAAATTTCTAATGAAAATTTCCAGAATAGAATATACCTAAAATATTGCTAAACTATTAACATAATATTAACAACAATTCAGTACATAAATAATCATCCAACTATTCCTAAACTTATCAATTATGATCCTAAATATTTATAGTCAATCTTATTTAAAAATATACCTTACATGAAAGAAAAACTTACATGAAAGCAGAACTCCGAGAAGACCACTAGACTTCCTCTTCTATCTAATTGATACAAATTTAAGACAAAATAACAACTCAGTTAGTAACTAGAATTCCTAATGAAAATTTCCAAAACACAAAGTTCTAAGCAATCTTAATTATAAATTATCTAAAACAAATTTAACACAACAATATTAGCACTACCACTCAGTAAACAAAATCCAATCAAACTAAACCCCACAAAAAAATACTCCACAAAACTAAATACAAATGATTTAACAGAAATTTCAGAGAAGGCCAAGGAAAATCGATCTTTCACCGAGTCTAACAAACTAAATAAACTAGTGTTTTCATATTAAAAAAATGCACCAAAGATACGACTGGGAATGTAGCGAGTGACATTGCCCACTGCGAAAGTGACTTGCTTCATCCGTTGACAAATTGGATGTTAAGTCCTGACCAAAAGAATAGAGAATTTGATAGGCTAAGTACTTAGAAGTGACGCACGTCTTATATGGGCTTTGCTTAATTGTTATAGAATTTCATATCAAGTACTAAGAAGTGAAGTATGATTTTTAGCGTAATTGAGACATTAGAGGAACTTGAATTAGTGTATCCAAGTATTGAGAGGTGACGACTACACTAATTTGAGTATTGGTATTAAAACATAAATGTCACTTAATGCCTATAATAACTAAATTTTCCTCCATAATACAAAATATCCCAATAACCAACTAAACATGATAATAGTGAATCGACAATTCTAGAAGCCCTAGTTCTACTACTTGCTGAAACTCATAAAATTGCTTTAGACTCTTAGGGTGTGTTTGGCAACCACCACTATTCCGGAATAGAGTGCCAAACATGCTTTCAAAATAATGGAATAGTGGTAAAATAGGCTATTCCGGTATACCACCATATAGATGGAATAGCGGAATACACTGTTCCGTATGACAAACTAATCAAATTTATTGTATTTTAATATTTCATCAATACTATTATTATTATTATTAATATTATTATTGTTATTATTATTTATTATTAGTATTATAATATTTCATCATTGTTATTATTTTATTATTATTTATGATAATTATTATATTATTATTATATATTTTATTATTATTATTATTATTAATATTTTATTAGTATTATAATATTTCATTATTATTATTATTATTATTATTATTTTATTCATTATTATTTATTATTTATATTATTATTATTGTTATTATTATTTATTATTAGTATTATAATATTTAATCAGTATTATTATTTTATTATTATTTATGATAATTATTATTATATTATTATTATTATATATTTTTTATTATTCTTATTTATTATTATTATTATAATTTTTTAGTATTATAATATTTAATCATTATTATTATTATTTTATTTATTATTATTTATTATTTATTATTATTGTTATTTATTATTATTGTTATTATTATTTATTATTAGTATTATAATATTTCATCATTATTATTATTTATGATAATTATTATTATATTATGATTATATTTTATTATTATTCTTATTTATTATTATTTTTATTTTATTAGTATTATAATATTTCATCATTATTATTATTATTATTATTTATTATTTATTCATTATTATTTATTATTTATTATTATTTATTATTATTTATTATTATTTATTATTATTTTTATTATTATTTATTATTAGTATATAATATTTCTTCATTATTATTATTCTATTATTATTTATGATAATTATTATTATATATTTTATTCATTATTATTTATTATTTATTATTATTTATTATTATTGTTATTAATTATTTTTTATTATTAGTATTATAATATTTCATCATCATTATTATTATTTACGATAATAATTATTATATTATTATTATTATTCTTATTTATTCTTATTTATTATTATTATTTTTTATTAGTATTATTATTATTTTATTATTATTTATTATTATTTATTATTATTATTATTTTATTACTATTATTATTATTATTTTATTATTATTTATTATTATTATTTATCATTATTTGTTATATTATTATTTTTATTAGAATTATAATATTTCATCATTATTATTATTTTATTATCATAACTATCAATATTTTTACTATTCCAATTGACACTTGCCAAACGACAATTTTTCTCTTCAGAATAGTCAAGAATACCACTCTTCTACCACTCTTCCAAAATCACACTATTCTATTTTTACTATTCTAATTCCACTATTCTGACACTATTCTGACACTATTCTTTGATTTGCCAAACTATTCTTTGATTTGCTAAATTATAAGGTTATTATTATTTATTATTAGTATTATAATATTTAATCAGTATTATTATTTTATTATTATTTATGATAATAATTATTATATTATTATTATTATATATTTTTTATTATTCTTATTTATTATTATCATTATAATTTTTTAGTATTATAATATTTAATCATTATTATTATTATTTTATTTATTATTATTTATTATTTATTATTATTGTTATTTATTATTATTGTTATTATTATTTATTATTAGTATTATAATATTTCATCATTATTATTATTTATGATAATTATTATTATATTATGATTATATTTTATTATTATTCTTATTTATTATTATTTTTATTTTATTAGTATTATAATATTTCATCATTATTATTATTATTATTTATTATTTATTCATTATTATTTATTATTTATTATTTATTATTATTTATTATTATTTATTATTATTTATTATTATTTTTATTATTATTTATTATTAGTATATAATATTTCTTCATTATTATTATTCTATTATTATTTATGATAATTATTATTATATTATTATTATATATTTTATTCATTATTATTTATTATTTATTATTATTTATTATTATTGTTATTAATTATTTTTTTGTTATTAGTATTATAATATTTCATCATCATTATTATTATTTACGATAATAATTATTATATTATTATTATTATTCTTATTTATTCTTATTTATTATTATTATTTTTTATTAGTATTATTATTATTTTATTATTATTTATTATTATTTATTATTATTATTATTTTATTAGTATTATTATTATTATTTTATTATTATTTATTATTATTATTTATCATTATTTGTTATATTATTATTTTTATTAGAATTATAATATTTCATCATTATTATTATTTTATTATCATAACTATCAATATTTTTACTATTCCAATTGACACTTGCCAAACGACAATTTTTCTCTTCAGAATAGTCAAGAATACCACTCTTCTACCAGTCTTCCAAAATCACACTATTCTATTTTTACTATTCTAATTCCACTATTCTGACACTATTCTTTGATTTGCCAAACGGACCCTTAGTTTAGTGAATTTTAATTCCAAATCAAGAAACAATCTCTCAAAACAATTTCCTTTCACCAATTTAGACTAAATTATAAGGTTTTGAATTAGAAGTCTGAATAGTCTCTGTGAAGAACGGTACCTTAAGTACCATAACATATAGGATGTATACTTGCAACTATATTCGATAAATATGGTTCTAAAACTTGCATACACTATATGAATCACATCATTCCCCCTCGACATCGAGATTTGAATCTCGGAAAGTCTTTTGAACTGCTTAATCGTTCGCAAGGTGCTTGTTCCTCCTCGTCATCTATATAAGCTTCTAAGAAAGTCTTCGAAATCACTTACTCATTCTCAAGGGGCTTGTCCCCACTTGGCATTGAGATGAAAAATTTGAAATGTCTTCTTAACCACTGAGTCATTCTCAAGGAGCTTGTTCACCCTCAGCATCGAGGTAAAAGACTTGGTAAATCTTCAATTTTCTCAAAATTAATCAATGCTTCACATTCCAAGTCCTTGGAATGGGAGTTCGATCCAGCTTTCCAAATGATAAATACGATTGTCGTATGTGCGAATCACACGAAAAGTAACCTCCCATGTCGGATCCAATTTGTCCACATTGTTACCTATAACCTCCACTTTCCTCAGCAACAAATGTTCTGGTTGGAACTGCCTGTTGCCACCTTTTTGTCAAATGTTTGTCTCACCCTTTATGTATTCAGTTATTCTCAATCGTGTTGTTGTCCACAATTCTTATGTTCCTTCCAAGGCCTTCTCTATGCGCATGTCATTTGTTTCTGCCTCGTAGAACACCACTCGTGAGACTTGCCTGTTAACTCCACTAATGTGACTATTTCCATCTCGAATGCTAACTCATACAGAGATTTTCATGTTCCAGTATGAGGAGTAGTCTTGTATGTCCATAGTACTTCATTCAAGTACTTCGGCCATTTTTCCTTGCACGCCTTCAACTTCCTCCTTAACCCCTCCAATATGGTTCTGTTAGTGGCCTTTACTCGTCCATTGCTTTGTGGGTGGACGACCGAGGCATAATTATTGAGTAAATGTTGTGATACACACCAACCTCTGAATTCCTGAGAGAAAAACTACAATTTATTGTCCGCAATAATGGTTGATGGGATGCCAGACTTGCAGAAGACATTAATCTTGACAAATTCTGCAATATTTCTGAGGTAGACCTTGCCAAGGGCTTGGCCTCGACCCACTTTGTGAAGAAGTCAATGGTGACTACAATAAATTTGACGTGCCATTTTCCCTTGATGAAAGGACCGAGCAAGTCGATGCCCCAACCATCATAAGGCCATGGACTGAAGATGTTATTCATTAGTTGCGCCGATTAGTGAGGAATTTTGGAACGGTATTGACACTTAGTGCACTTCTTGACGAGTAGCCTCTCGTCTTCCTTCATGGTTGGCAAATAAAATCATGCTCTAAGCCCTCGGAAAGCAATGATCTTTTCCCCTTGGCGACTCCTACATATTCTTTCGTGAATTCATTGAGCACCTCTTTTGCTTGGTTTCTCCCAAGACACTTCAGCCATGAGGCTACAAATCCTTTCTTGTATAGGACCCATTCGATGATTGCAAACTGAGAAGATAACAAGCAAAGTCTTTCTGCTTCGAGTTGTTGCAGTGACAGGTGACCTCTAGTAAGGTAGTTCTAAATTGGTGTGTATCACTCCTCCCCAATTTCAATCTAGAACTGCTCGATATTTCACTTTTATACGCGATTGTTGCATCTCGAGAACAATCACTAGTCTTTCTTGTTCCAGATCTCCCTATGCGCCAACTTAGAAAGTACTTCTTCCTTCCTAATTTTTTTCTCTCGGCACATAGTGGATCACTGTGTGCTAAAACAATCTCCTCATCCTTTGAAGCTCCTCTAAATATTTTTTCAATTTTGGGTCCCTTACTTCATATTCTCCTGATATTTAATTAACTGCAAGCTGCAAATCGATGTACATCATCACCTTATCTGCCCCTACTTCCTTTGTGAGACGAAGACCTGCGATCAAACCCTCTACTTGGCAGTATTGTTCGAGGTAACAAATATAAGTTGTAGCCCATAATTGACGATACCAATCCCAACTCCTTTCATTGAGAATGCACCATCAACATATACAACCCACATCTCGTCTGAAGATGAATCTTCAACGACAGGTGTCAGGGTTTATAGAAGGAAATAAGCCAGTACAAGTGACTTCATGGTTATTCATTGTGCAAACACAATGTCAAACTCTGAAAGCTCAACCGCCCAGTCAAGCAATCGGCGCAAAACATCAAACTTCCCTAACACCCTCTTAAGAGGCGCCTTCGTCAAGACCTGAATGAGATGTGTTTTATATGGACTCAGAAGCATAGAATACCATTATATCTTACTAAGAGAAGAGTTTCTTCTCCAAAGTACATCATTTAAGTGTGGTAACCATTCACTAAAACACCATAAGAAGCATAGAATATCATTCTATGTGCTTCATTTCTGAGTACTTTTTAATGAGTGGTTCTAATTAGAGTACTTCATTTATGGGTAGTAACCAATAAAGAAAATACCACAAAGCATCTTATCTTACTATGAGATGTGTTCTGATCACAGTACTTCATTTATGAGTGGTAACATTTTCAAGAAAACTCCACAAAGCATCATATCTTACTACAATAAGAGTTTCTTCTCGAGTATTTCATTTAAATGTTGTAACCATTCACTAAGACACCACGAAGGAGCATAGATTACCACTCTAGGTGCTTCAAGTCCGAGTTCTTCATTTAAGGGTGGTCACCATTAAAGAAAACACCACAAAACATCTTATCCTCTTACAATAAGTGTTTCAGATCAGATTACTTCATTTATGGGTTGTAATGTTTCAAGAAAACTCCACATGCCTCATAGCTACTACGAGAAGTGTTTCTTCTTCGAGTACTTCATTTAATGGTGGTAATAATTCACTAAAACAACACGAAGAAGAATAGAATACCACTCTATGTGCTTCATGTCCGAGTAAATCATTTATGGGCGGTAACCATTCAATAAAACACCACAAAGCATCTTATGATTCTATGAGAAGTGTTTCTTATTAGAGTATTTCATTAATGGGTGGTAACCATTAAAGAAAACACCACAAATCATGTTATCCTACTGTGAGAAGTGTTTATGATCAAAGTACTTCATTTATGAGTGGTAACCTTTCAAGAAAACTCCACAAAGCATCATATCTTACTACGAGAAGAGTTTCCTCTCCAGTATTTCATTTGTGTTGTAACCATTCACTAAAACACCACGAAGAAGCATAGAATTCTAGTCTATGTGGTTCATGTCCGAGTACATTTATGGACAGTAAACAATCAACAAAATACCACAAAGCATCTTATCCTACTACGAGAAGTGTTTATTATCTAAGTACTTCATTTATGAGCAGTAACCATTAAAGAAAACACAACAAAGCATCTTATCCTACTATGAGAAGTGTTTCTGATCAGAGTACTTTATTTATGAGTGGTAACCTTTCAAAAAACTCCACAAATCATCATATCTTACTACGAGAAGAGTTTCTTCTCTCAGTACTTCTTTTAAGTGTTGTGACCATCCACTAAAACACCACGAAGAAGCATAGAATAACACTATATGTGCTTCATGTTCGAGTACATAATTTATGAGTGATTCTGACTAGAGTACTTCATTTATTGCTGGTAACCATTAAATGAAACCAGAAAAATAATATTTTCCTACTAGAAGAAGTGTTTCAGATCTGATTACTTCATTTATGGGTGGTAACGTTTCACTAAGACACCACGAAGGAGCATAGATTACCACTCTAGGTGCTTCATGTCCAAGTACTTTATTTAAGGGTGGTAACGTTTCAAGAAAACTCCACATGCCTCATAGCCTACTACGAGAAGTGTTTCTTCTTGGAGTACTTCATTTAATGGTGGTAACAATTCAATAAAACCCCATGAAGAAGAATAGAATAACCATTCAATAAAACACCACAAGGCATATTATACTTCTTTGAGAAGTGTTTCCTATCAGAGTATTTCATTTATGGGTGATAATCATTAAGAAAACACCATAAAGCATCTTATCATACTATGAGAAGTGTTTCTGATCAGAGTACTGCATTTCTGAGTGGTAAACTTTCTAGAAAACTCCAAAAAGAATCATATCTTACTACAAAAAGAGTTTCTTCTCCAAGTACATCATTTAAGCGTGGTAACCATTCACTAAAACACCACGAGAAGCATGGAATACCATTATATGTGCTTCATGACCTAGTACTTTATTTATGAGTGATTCTGATCATAGTACTTCATTTATAGGTAGTAACCATGAAAAAAACACCACAAATCATATTATCCTACTATGAGAAGTATCTCTGACCAGAGTAATTCATTTATGAGTGGTAACCTTTCAAGAAAATTTCACAAAGAATCATATCTTACTACGAGAAGAGTTTCTTCTCGAGTACTTCATTGAAGTATTGTAACCATTTACTAAAACACAACGAAGAAGCATAGAATACTACTCCATGTTCTTCATGTCCAAGTACATTTATGGGCGGTAAATAATCAAGAAAACACCACAAAGCATCTTACTCATGTACGAGAAGTGTTTCTTATCTAAGTACTTCATTTATGGGCAGTAAGCATTAAATAAAACACCACAAAGCATCTTATCCTATTATGAGAAGTGTTTCTGATCAGAGTACTTCATTTATGAGTGGTATCCTTTCAAGAAAACTCCACAAAGCATCATATCTTACGACGAGAAGAGTTTCTGCTCTCAGTACTTAATTTATGTGTTGTAACCATCCACTAAAACATCACGAAGAAGCATAGGATAACACTCTATGTGCTTCATGTTCGAGTACATAATTTATGAATGATTCTGACCATGGTTCTTCACTAATTGGTAGTAACCATTAAAGAAAACCCAAAAAAGCATATTATCCTACTACAAGAAGTGTTTCAGATCCGATTACTTAATTTATGTGTGGTAACCATTAATGAAAACACCACAAAGCATCTTATCCTTCTACGGGAAGTGTTTCAGAATGAATTACTTTGTTTATGAGTGGTAACATTTCACTAAGACACCACGAAGGAGCATAGATTACCACTCTAGGAGCTTCATGTCCTAGTACATCATTTAAGGGTGGACACCATTGAAGAAAACACCACAAAGCATCTTATCCTCTTACGAGAAGTATTTCAGATCGGATTACTTCATTAATGGGTGGTAATGTTTCAAAAAAACTCCACAAACCTGATAGCCAACTACGAGAAGTGTTTCTTCTTCGAGTACTTCATTTAATGGTGGTAACAATTCACTGAAACATCACGAAGAAGAATCGAATAACCATTCAACAAAACACCACAAAGCATCCTATGCTTATATGAGAAGTGTTTCTTATCAGAGTATTTCATTTATGGATGGTAACCATTAAGAAAGCACCATAAAGCATCTTATCCTAATATGAGAAGTGTATCTGATCAGAGCACTACATGTATGAGTGGTAGCCTTTCAAGAAAACTCCACAATGCATCATATCTTACTACGAGAAGAGTTTATTCTCCATGTACATCATTTAAGTATGATAACCATCACTAAAACACCACGAGAAGCATAAAATACCATTATATGTGCTTCATGTCCGAGTACTTTATTTATGAGTGATTCTGATCAGAGTACTTCATTTATGGGTAGTAACCATTAAAGAAAACATCACGAATCATCTTATCCTACTATGAGAAGTGTTTTCTTATCTAAGTATTTCATTTATGAGTGGTAACCTTTCAAGAAAACTCCACAAAGCATCATATCTTACTACGAGAAGAGTTTCTTCTCCAAGCACACCATTTAAGTGTGGTAACCATTCACTAAAACACCACGAGAAGCATAGAATGCCGTTCTATGTGCTTCATGTTCGAGTACTTTATTTATGAACTATTCTGACCAGAGTACTTCATTTAAGTATTGTAGCCATTCAATAAAACACCATGGAGAAGCAAAGAATAACACTCTATTTGCTTCATGTTCGAATACATAATTTATGAGTGATTCTGACCAGAGCACTTCATTTCTTGTTGGTAACCATTAAAGAAAACACCACAAAGTATCTTATCCTACTACAAGAAGTGTTTCAGAACGAATTACTTCGTTTATGATTGATAACAATTCACTAAGACAACACAAAGGCACATAGATTACCACTTTAGGTTCTTCATGTTCGTTTACTTCTTTTAAGGGTGGTAACTATTGAAGAATACACCACAAAGCATCTTATCTTCTTACGAGAAGTGTTTCAGATCGGATTAATTAATTAAATGGTGGTAACAATTCACTAAAACACCACAAGCCTCATAGCCTACAACGAGAAGTGTTCTTTTTTCGAGTACTTCATTAATGGTGGTAACAATTCACTAAAACATCTCGAAGAAGAATAGAGTATCACTCTATGTGCTTCATGTCCGAGTACATCATTTCTGGGGGGTAACCATTCAATAAAACACCAAAAAGCATCTTATACTTCTATAAGAAGTGTTTCTTATCAGAGTATTTCATTTATGGATAGTAACCATTAAAGAAAACACCACAAAGCATCTTATCCTACTATTAGAAGTGTTTCTGATCAGAATACTTCATTTATGAGTGGTAACCTTTCTAGAAAACTCCACAAAGAATCATATCTTACTACAAGAAGAGTTTCTTCTCCAACTACATTATTTAAGCATGGTAACCATTCACTAAAACACCACGAGAAGCATATATACCATTCTATGTGCTTCGTGATCGAGTACTTTATTTATGAGTGATTCTGATCAGAGTACTTCATTTATGGGTAGTAATCATGAAAGAAAACACCACAAATCATATTATCCTACTAAGAGAAGTGTCTCTGATCAGAGTACTTCATTTATGAGTGGTAACCTTTCAAGAAAATTCTTCAAAGCATCATATCTTACTACGAGAAGAGTTTCTTCTCGAGTACTTCATTGAAGTATTGTAACCATTCACTAAAACACCACGAAGAAGCAAAGAATACTACTCTATGTGCTTCATGTCTGAGAACATTTATGGGCGGCAAATAGTCAAGAAAACACCACAAAGCATCTTATCCTTGTACGAGAAGTGTTTCTTATCTAAGTATTTCATTTATGGGCAGTAAACATTAAAGAAAACACCACAAAGCATCTTATCCTACTATGAGAAGTGTTTCTGATCAGAGTACTTCATTTATGAGTGGAATCCTTTCAAGAAAACTCCACAAAGCATCATATCTTAAGACGAGAAGAGTTTCTGCTCTCAGTACTTCATTTATGTGTTGTAACCATCCACTAAAACCCCACGATGAAGCATAGGATAACACTCTATGTGCTTCATGTTCGAGTACATAATTTATTAATGATTCTGACCAGAGTTCTTCTTTTATTGGTGGTAACCATTAAAAAAAACCAAAAAAGCATATTATCCTACTACAAGAAGTGTTTCAGAACGAATTACTTTGTTTATGGGTGGTAATGTTTCAAGAAAACTCCACATGCCTCATAGTCTACTACGAGAAGTGTTTCTTCTCCGAGTACTTCATTTAATGGTGGTAACAATTCACTAAAACATCACGAACAAGAATAGAATAACCATTCAACAAAACACCACAAATCATCATATGCTTCTATGAGAAGTGTTTCTAATCAGAGTATTTCATTTATGGATGGTAATCATTAAGAAAGCACCATAAAGAATCTTATCCTAATATGAGAAGTGTTTCTGATCAGAGCACTGCATTTATGAGTGGTAACCTTTCAAGAAATCCACAATGCATCATATCTTACTACGAGAAGAGTTTCTTCTCCTAGTACATCATTTAAATGTGGTAACCATCACTAAAACACCACGAGAAGCGTAGAATGCCACAAAGCACCATGTGTTTCATGTCCGAGTACTTTATTTATGAGTAATTCTAATCAGAGTACTTCATTTATGGGTAGTAACTATTAAAGAAAACACCACAAAGCATCTTATCCTACTATGATAAGTGTTTCTGATCAGAGTACTTCATTTATGAGTGGTAACCTCTCAAGGAAACTCCACAATGCATCACATCTTACTACGAGAAGAGTTTCTTCTCCAAGTACATCATTTAAGTGTGGTAAACATTCACTAAAACACCACGAGAAGCGTAGAATGCCATTCTATGTGTTTCATGTCCGAGTACTTAATTTATGAGCTATTCTGACCAGAGTACTTCATTTTTGGATAGTAACCATTAAAGAAAACACCACAAAGCATCTTATCCTACTATGAGAAGTGTTCTGATATAAGTACATCATTTATGAGTGGTAACCTTTCAAGAAAACTCGACAAAGCATCATATCTTACTATGAGAAGAGTTTCTTCTCCAAGTACGTCATTTTAGTGTGGTAACCATTCATTAAAACACCAGGAGAAGCATAGAATACCATTCTTTGTGCTTCATGTCTGAGTACTTTATTTATGTGTGATTCTTATCAGAGTACTTCATTTATGGATAGTAATCATTAAATAAAATACCACAAAACATCTTAACCTACTATGAGAAGTATCTAATATAAGTACTTTATTTATAAGTGGTAACCATTCAAGAAAACTCCACAAAGCATAATATCTTACTACGAGAAGAGTTTCTTCTCGAGTACTTCATTTAAGTATTGTAACCATTCACAAAGACACCACGAAGGAGCATAGATTACAACTCTAGGTGCTTCATGTCCGAGTACTTAATTTAAGGGTGGTAACCATTAAAGAAAACACCACAAAGCATCTTTTCCTCTTATGAGAAGTGTTTCAGATAGGATTACTTCATTTATGGGTTGTAATGTATCATGAAAACTCCACAAGCCTCATAGCCTACTACGAGAAGTGTTTCTTCTTAGAGTACTTCATTTAATGGTAGTAACAATTAACTAAAACTCCATGAAGAAGAATAGAATACCACACTATGTGCTTCATGTTCGAGTACATTTATGGGCGGTAACCATTCAATAAAACACCACAAAGAATCATGACAAGTGTTTCTGATCAGAGTACTTCATTTATGGGTCGTAACCATTAAAGAAAACAGCACAAAGCATGTTATCCTACGATGAGAAGTGTTTCTGATCAGAGTACTTCATTTATGAGTGTTAACCTTTCAAGAATACTCCACAAAGCATCATATCATACTACGAGAAGAGTTTCTTCTCGAATACTTCATTTAAGTGTTGTCATCATTCACTAAAACACCACGAAGAAGCATAGAATACTACTCTATGTGCTTCATGTTCGAGTACATTTATGGGCGGTAAACAATCAATAAAATATCACAAAGCATCTTACCCTTGTACGAGAAGTGTTTCTTATCTAAGTACTTTATTTTTGGGTAGTAATCATTAAAGAAAATACCACAAAACATCTTATCCTAGTATGAGATGTGTTTTTTATCAGAGTACTTCATTTATGAGTGGTAACCTTTCAAGAAAACTCCACAAAGCATCATATCATACTACGAGAAGAGTTTCTTCTCCCAGTTCTTCATTTAAGTTTTGTAACCATCCAATAAAACAACAGGAAGAAGCATAGAATAACACTCTATGTACTTCATGTCCGAGTACATAATTTATGAGTGATTTTGACTAGAGTACTTATTTTATTTGTGGTTACCATTAAAGAAAACCAGAAAAATCATCTTATCCTACTACAAGAAGTGTTTCAAATCCAATTACTTCATTTATGTGTGGTAATCATTAAAGAAAACACCACAAAACATCTTATCGTACTATGATAAGTGTTTCACAATGAATTAATTCGTTTATGGGTGGTAACGTTTTACTAAAACACCACGAAAGAGCATAGATTACCATTCTAGATGTTTCATGTCCGAGTACATCATTCAAGGGTGGTAACCATTGAAGAAAACACCACAAGTCTCATAGCCTACTACAAGAAGTGTTTCTTCTTCGAGTACTTCATTTAATGGTGGTAACAATTCACTAAAAGCATCTTATCCTACTTACGAGAAGTGTTTCAGATCGGATTACTTCATTTATGGTTGGTAACATTTCAAGAAAACTCCACAAGCCTCATAGCCTACTACAAGAAGTGTTTCTTTTTCGAGTACTTCATTTAATGGTCATAACAATTCACTAAAATACCACGATGAAGAGTTGAATAATCATTCAATAAAACACCACAAAGCATCTTATGCTTCTATGAGAAGTGTTTCTTATCAGAGTATTTTATTTATGGGTGGTAACCATTATGAAAGCACCATTAAGCATCTTATTCTACTATGAGAAGTGTTTCTGATCAGAGTACTGCATTTATGAGTGGTAACCTTTCAAGAAAACTTCACAAAGCATTATATCTTACTACGAGAAAGTTTCTTTTCCATGTACATCATTTAAGTGTGGTAACCATTCACTAAAACACCAGAAGAAGCATAGAATACCATTATATGTGCTTAATGTCCGAGTACTTTATTTATGAGTGATTCTGATCAAAGTACTTCTTATATGGGTCTTAACCATTAAAGAAAACACCACAAAGAATCTTATCATACTATGCGAAGTGTTTCTGATCAGAGTACTTCATTTATGAGTGGTTACCTTTCAAGAAAACTCCACAAAGCATTTGCATAATGAATTTATGATGCATATAAAATGTCCCTTTATTTCAAGGAAATTCTATATTTATTTCATGAACTTTCACATTTTAAATGCATATAAAATATTTAATGCATAATAGAAATTTTGGACTTTTGGAGATTTATTTAGTATATTTGTTATAGAAATTTATTTGAAAATATATTTTTTATATTTAATTTTGGACTTTTAATAGTCTTTTCATATGCTATTTCATGAATAAATAACATGCATAATAACTCAAATAATGTGCATAACTCAACTGAATGTGCATAATAACATCGGTATCAATAGTCAGTATCAAAATTGATATCTACCAAACATTTTCCAATAAAAATATAGCAAATTTTTATCATGATTAAAACTTTCTTTAAATAATAATTTAATTGCTTCTAGAATCATACAGAAATAGAATCGAAATTTTTTTAATTAACCAAAATAAATAATGAAAATACGAAAAAGGCAAAAACATGACAGAAATCACGATTCTAGCCATTCCGGCATCACGAAGTCCTCCATAACTCCGGCAGCAGGGATTCCAGAGTTATGGAGGACTCCTTGATTCCGAAGTTACAACATTTTCTGTGATTCCAGAGTTTTGACAATTGTTTTGATTCTGGCTTTGGGTCTATTTAAAGGCAGCGAAGAGTAAGGAACGAGGAGTAAGGAACAAAGAGTAAAATAAAAAAGAGAGAAGTGAGGAGTGCAGCAGAGAGGAGTAAGCAAATTTTGACAATTGCTTTGATGCTGGAACAAGGAGTAAGGAATGAAGAGTAAAATAAAAAGAGAGAAGTGAGGAGTGCAGCAGAGAGGAGGTGAAGCACAAAAAAATAGGAAAATATCGTCGTGAAGGTTTTGCAAAATTTGTTTTCTGCTTGTAAATCATTTGAGGTATTATTTTAATTTTAATTACATTATAATAATTTGTAAAGTAAAAATTTGAATTAGTGTAAATTAATTTATAATTATTATAATTGTGTAGTTGATTTATGTACGTATTTTGTAATTTTTGAACTATTAGTATATTATTAATTTAGTAATTATAATAATTCTAAGAGTTAGAGAATTTTTTTAGGAATTTAGATAGAGAAGTGAAGTGAAGATTTTGCAAAGTCTAAAAGATTAAGAGCTGCTAAATCATTTCAGGTATTATTGTATTTTTAAATACATGGTAATAATTTTTAAAGTTAAAATTTGAATTAGTGTAAAATAATTTATAATTATTATAATTGTAGTTGATTCATGTACGTATTTCGTAATTTTTGAACTATTAGTATATTATTAATTTAGTAATTATAATAATTAAAGAGTTAGAGAAATTTTGTAGAAATTTAGATAGAGAAGTGAAGTGAAGATTTTGCACATTTTAAATAGTAAGGTATTATTTTATTTTTAATTACATGGTAATAATTTTTAAAGTTAAAATTTGAATTAGTGTAAATTAATTTATAATTATTATAATTTTAGTTGATTTATATATGAATTTTGTAATTTTTGAACTATTAGTATATTATTATTTAGTAATTATAATAATCTAAGAGTTAGAGATTTTTTTAAGAATTCAGATAGAGAAGTGAAGTGAAGATTTTGCAAATTCTAAAAGATTAACTAAAAGATTAAGAGTTGCTAAGTCATTTCAGGTATTATTTTATTTTAAATTAAATTGTATTAATTTATAAAGTGAAAATTTGAATTAGTGTAAATTAATTTAGAATTATTTTATTTCTGAAGTATTAGTATATTATTAATTGCGAAATTTATACAGTTGGAGTGAAGAAAGATGATTCCAATTTTCGTATATATGGATGATGAGACTCGAAATGGCCCGTATGGTATGGAATATAGTTGTGATTCTAAATTTACTTTTCTGGGAAATGAAGACACCCGATATGAAGATGTGAAAAATACAATATACAAATGGTTGGGGATATTTGAGAGTCAATATTCGCTCAATGTTGTCGCTCGATATAACACTACGATCCCACATGCTTATCATTTTTGTTTAATTCCCATTCGCGATGAGGTAGAGTGGCGAATGATATTGCAAATGGCACAATCAGAAAAGAATAGGAGATTTGTTGAATTATATGATCTGGTGCCAAATCGGACCAATGGGAATCTCGATAATTTAGCTTGCACAAGTGAAAATGTTGTTAACACGGATGAAGAGCCTCCGAGATTTAGCCATGATACATTACCTTATAGCCCTGGCCATACTCTTCATATCTCTCCCGCAAGACATTCACCAATTATAGATCTTAATGAGCCCATATCTAATATTCCTGAAGAACACGAAGGCGATGACGATGATAATATATTACCCGAAGCGAGAGAATGGGAAACATGAGAATATTATGGATACACCTCTGATGAAGACGATTTGGATTATAATCCTAACAATCATCCGAATCATCGGATAATTGTACAAGGAAGATCAGAAAAATATCACCCAGTACAGGAGCTTAGTGATATCTCTGGTTTCAATGAAATTTATAATGAAGTACAAAATTCGTCAGACGATCCCTTGGCAGAAAATCGTGTATTTAATTCAAAAAATCAGTTACAATGGACCATTAGTGAGTATCACATCAAAGGGAATATAGAGATTAAAACAGAAAGGAGTAGCGCGACGAGGCTAGTTATGGTTTGCAAAGATCATAGATGTTTTTGGAGGTTGTACGATGTATGTCCTAAAGGTAATAATTTTTGGACAATAAGAACCAATCCATACCCGCACACTTGTATCCAATCGATTACACGAGTAGATCATGCACAGCTTACGGCTAAGATAATTGTTGGTGCTATTAAAAAGGAAATGAACGAAGATACAACCATGACAATTAAAAATGTCAGACATTTAGTTAAAGCAAAATTTCCCGGTGTCGATCCATCATACGCCAAGTTATGGCGAGGCAGGGAGTTAACAATTGCGAAAATATTTGGAACTTGGGAGGGATCATATGCCTTGCTTCCTCGTTATTTTAATGCCATCCAATCGACGAATCAATCAATGAAGTATGATATCCTGACGACTCCTACCAATCAACCTAAAGTACGTTATTTCCATGTTGTGGCTTGGACATGGGGACCGTGAATTGAGGCAGTAAAGTACATTCGTCTGGTGATAAGTATCGACGCAGGTTTCTTATTCGGTCATTATGAGGGAAGATTACTGATGGCTTGTGGGTATGATGTAGAGAATCAATTGATACCATTGGCATTTGCATTGGTGGAGAAGGAAGACCTAGAAAATTGGGGTTGGTTCATGAATTGGTTGCGTCGAGAAGTTATCGGACCTGAATTGGTTCATGAATTGGTTCATGAATTGATACTATCAGACCGCCACAAGGGAATTAAGGTTGTTTTTGAATATCCCCAATATGGATGGTTCGAGGCAAACGGTGAAGCAGTGCACCGATATTGTATGCAACACGTTGTCGAGAACTTGTACTCAAAATTTCCAGACGATAATCTAAAGAAAATATTTAAGCATGATGCATCGAAGAAGAAACCTCGTCGCTTTAAAGAGTACATGCAATCTATAAAAGCACAATATCTAGGCGCATATCAGTATTTAAAGACGGTTGGAAAAAGACTAGAGAATGATCCAAAAGAGTCTGTGAATCCATCAAAGTGGGCAGAACGGTACGACAACGGATATCGTTGGGGCATAATGACAAGTAACGAATCTGAATCTTTGAATCGAGTGTTCAAAGCTGTTCGTATGTTACCGGTCTTGGCTATCGTGGAAGGTACTTGGTACAAGTGCGTGAGTTGGTTTGATGATCGTAGAATCGCATCAAGTGCAACCGTAAGTGATGGTTTTGTATGGACTCGTAGTGTTACAGAGAAACTAATTAAGAGAGGTGACAAGTCACGACCACATCGAGTAGACCCCTATCGGTCAGAGCAAGGAGATTTTGAAGTTTTGCATCAAGGCGAGACCTTACCGAATGGTGAGTTTGAAAATTTCAAGTATCACGTATTACTCGAAGAGGGAGTTTTTACGCGTTGCACCTGTTTGAAACCAAATCTGACCGGCATACCATGTTCGCATGTATTAGCGGTGATAAGGGTCAGACATTTTAACTTATCTCAATTTGTTTCACCTTATTACACTGCTGAGAATCTGCATAATACTTAGTTCGAAAGATTCCACCCTTTTCCAAATCAATCTGAATGGCCCGAGTATACAGGGACGACCATCATTCCCAATAGAAAATTGCTTCGTCGTGGTCGAAGAAGGCACATTCGTATTCCGATGGTAATGGATGAAATGGAAGGACGAAAAGACAAACGCAGAGGACGACCCCTTGGAAGACGACCAGAAGGTATTGAAATAGTTTTATATGTTTATAATACTACATGCTTCACCTGCTTACATTTTAATATTACAGGAAGTGCTGAATCCAGCCATCAAGGGAGTCAACCTCATAATCGCCATGAGGTATTAACACAATTGGGCTTACATAGTGGAAACCAGCCCAATCGACACTCCGTAGATGTCCAACCAAATCCATACCCTACCCAAATGCAACCCGCTCGTCACTCAATAAGTGTTCCACCTAGAGATGTCAATGCTTCAACATGTGCATCAAATCCTTCAACAAGTCAGCCCAATCAATCAAGGCGAACATCAATTACAGGAAGAATTCGAAACTTATTTTGGGCGAATCACTAGCATGGAATTTATTATATGTGTTTATTCAGTATTTACCTATTATATTTCTATAGATGTATGTGGTACTTATTTGTGGTTATTTCATATGTATGGCTTTACCTATTAACTCGTCTAACTTTCAATTTATTTAAATTATATTTGTAGTGAAATGTCGACATTTCAGATTTTGGTCTTTTATGGAGGTGAAATAATTGACACTCAATTTGGTGCGGAGTACTCTGGAGGTAAAAAATTGGCACTCCAGGGTAAACAATCTAGTACTTATGAAGGGATTAAAAGTAGCATACATCAGGTTTTAGAATTTCACGAGTATTGCGTTGGTGAAATCCTGTGTCGCGTGGAGGATGGAGAATGGAGTAAATTGCATTTCAATTTGATGGGACTCATTGATGAAAGTTCTTGGAAAATGGCATCTCAAATGTCTGTGAATAAAATGGGAGTTGTTCATTTGTTTGTAAAAACCACTGGCCCGCCACCAAGAAATGACGCTGTCGATTTGATTTCACTTAAAGGTATGTGCCCTTTGTCTCCCACAATTACTCCAATTACATACTGCATTTGATTTATAAGTAATTATTACAAGTTATGTGCTCCATCATTTATACAGGTTAAAAATATGTGAAAACAAGCAAGTCCATCAACATCAACAAGAATTACAAGTCTCCATGCTCACTGATCTCGCTGATATCAAGTTATGTGTTCCATATGCACCGTTTGACCCTGTGCTTTATTAATTTTCATATAATAAATTGAGAAGATAAACACATGCATGATGCATCATGCATGACGCTTGACATAACATAACTTAACGTAACGCTTGACATAACTTATGGGACGCTTGACGCTTCATGCATCATGCATCATGCATGACGTTTGACGGTTCATGCATCATGCATGACACTTGACGCTTGACGGTTCATGCATCATGCATCATGCATGACGTTTGACGGTTCATGCATCATGCATGACACTTGACGCTTGACGGTTCATGCATCATGCATGACACTTGACGCTTGACGCTTCATGCATCATGCATGAGGCATGAAGCGTCAAGCGTCATGCATGAGGCATGACGCTTGACGCTTGACGCTTCATGCATCATGCATCATGCATGACGCTTGACGCTTCATTCATCATGCATGACGCTTGACGCTTGACGCTTCATGCATCATGCATCATGCATGACGCTTGACGCTTCATGCATCATGCATCATGCATGACTCTTGACGCATCATGCATGACGCTTGACGCTTAATGCATGACGCATGACGCTTGACGCTTCATGCTTCATGGATGACGCTTGACGCTTGATCCAACATAAAAGTCCCTAACAAAACTCAAAAATAACATAACAAAGCATCATAAAGGTCCAAAATAACATAGCAAAGCATCATAAAGGTCCAACATAACATAGCAAAGCATCATAAAGGTCCAACATAACATAGCAAAAGTAACAAAAGTCCCTAACTAAGGATAATTGGACGGGGTGAACTTGGATATCGGTCTATTCCTTTGACGGTCCTTGTTCCGATGTCCCGTAGTTGTATTCCAATTCAGACCATCATCAACCTCATCGTCGCCGCTCCCGGTCACCTCTGCATCTGTTGTGTGCATGTATTCCTGCAAAAAAACAAATTAGAAACTGCTAAATTAATGCATTTTTGAATAAAAAAGTAAGATTTGCAACCTGTGTAGGAGGGATCTCCGGGCCTGTCTGGAACTGACTAGTCTGGAAGTTGTAACCCTGTGCACCATTTCCTCCCAGGTACTGACTACTAAACATGTCAAAATCATAACCATGTACATCAGCTCCTCCCTGATACAGACTATTCAATCCTGAATAGTATCCCTGGGTATAATATGCCTGTTTAACATTAGCAAAAAATATTAGAAATTACTGCATAATCACTAAAAATTATAGAGGTACGATTCACATACTTGGGAGTGATCTTCGCCCGGATGCTGACTAGTCGATGCCGTGGGATCACCGTGCGGTCCTAAATATGTCCCGGCCATGCTGGAAATAATCTCGTCATAATCACCCTCATACGTTGTGGCCCACGTCGCCTCCTGCTCACGGAAGCCTAGAACCTCAGGCTCGTCTGAGGTGGTGATATCCTCGATTCTTTCAGGCAACCCGACATCCGTTAGCAGTTTTTCCAGCTTATGTCCCTGACCGACATCATGCAGGCTTCCTCGACATGATAGTAATGTTCTCTTTCTGAAGTGCTTCAACCCCCTTGTCTGGGCCATTGGAATTGCCATGACTACATCCCTAAAGGCCCTCTTGCCCTGCAAGACAAACTTCCGTAAGTAACATAACAAGAAACATAAATTGAGTAGCTATTTGAGTAGTTAAATAACATCACTAACCTGTCGTGTGGTGCACTCAGATTGAGAAACATATGTAAGGCAGCTAGGTGGCTCAGACGGAGGAGGCAGTGGCTGGGTGAGATCATGGGTGGAATCACGCTCTAAATAAATCGACCTCATCCCAAATCTCTCATACCAGGGCATATACAGATGAAACCACCACTCACCGTCGTGTGGCTGCCCATCTGTGGGAACGATACACAACGGTAGTCTATCTGCACTCCACTTCCCTACATAATCAGCATGACGCTCCCCCAGTGAAGACTGTAGTGTCCATCAGTATGATCTACCTCGTCTAACTGTCGGTGAACATCCCAAGATAATGGAGGAGGGGGAGGAACAGTCTGAAATAAACCGTACTGTCTCATGACCCTATCCGGGTAGTGATGTGAGACTATCCAGAAATGAATGAGAGGGACTCTAGCCAACCAAACTCCCTGATCACGTAGTACACATGACGGCGCAAGAGGGAGAAATGTAGTATAGGGTGTCCACTCAACTTCACCCTCTTTCATCGCATTCAAAACATCTCGGGGATGCTTTGCTCCAACATTGTGAGGGTTGTCTTTCCACAACTTAAAACCCGTCCATGTCCTCCCGTAAGCATGACAGGACTCTCGATCGGGTAAACCCCAAGCAGTGAAGGTATGATTTCTATCCTCTTTTGGCCGACACACATTAAGGTGGGTCCAAGACCACAATTGCAATAACTTGACTGGACCCCAAATATAACGAGGCTGCTTTCGAGCAGCAATAGATAATGCGTGATATAAATAAGCCAAAACGGCACCCCCCCAATTTTATAACACAGATGGACTACTCAAATTCTCCAAAAACTGGAGATACATGGCCGGTACACTGTCTCCACTGGAGTTTGGAAACATGACAGAACCAAATAAATCTAGAATGTAAGCCCGAGTATGAAAATCTACCTGGTCCTGTGTGGGATTTTCCGGCATATTAGCGAACTTGCGCCGCAACCACTTCAAACTAAGACTGTAATTCGAAACCAGTCGTTGTTGCTGTCCAGATCTCTTTGAAGCGCGACACCTCCACGCCTCATCCCCGGCCTCTCTACCCAGATACTGCTGTACCATATACCTCCAGTTGTTATCACAAATTCCGATAACAACCGCTCCTGTTATTGGTAGCCCCCATAAACAACTAACATCCTGTAGAGTTACGGTCATTTCACCGATAGGCATGTGAAATGTGTGTGTCTCGGGCCTCCATCGCTCTACTAGTCCTGTAATCAATCCCTTGTCTCTTCTCTTATGACCCAACTAAGAAATATGATACAATCCCAATCTCTTCAATGCCGGACCACAACTCTCGTGATATGGTACGACATTGTCATGACAAATCAACTTTAAATCGTCACCGCTCTGCAATATTTCAACAATATCCTCAAATAAATATAGATTACCAAAAATAAATATATTACTAAATATATATATTACAAAAATATACCACATTTATTTTAACGGTCACAATCTTGTGTTGGGTGACAGGCATCTGCAACAAGTCGGAGAGAGGCTGACAATCTGGAGGGAGAGAAGCACCACCCTCGAAGGTGCTAGACTGAGAAGTGCTGGGTCGAGAAACACTACTTCTTCGAGGTCTCGTCATTTCAACAGAACTACATTTAAATATAAAAAACAACATAGTTTAACAATTTTTTACAAGTTACATATTTATCTAAAATAACTAATTGATTATCTATAAATACTAACTAATTTATCCATATATTACAAATTTATACAAAAAATAACACTAATTTCTACAAAATTTGTAAATTTCTAAATAAATGAACTAATTTAACAATAATCTAATATTAATATAACAAATTTATCTAAACTAACTAATTTATCAATTAACCTAACAATAGTAACTATAATCTAACAAATTTATACAAAAGATAAAACTAATTTCTATAAAATTTGTAAATTTCTAAATAAATGAACTAATTTAACAATAATCTAATATTAATATAACAAATTTATCTAAACTAACTAATTTATCAATTAACCTAACAATAGTAACTATAATCTAACAAATTTATATACCAAATTTATCTACACTAACTATATTTTCCCAAATTTGGTGCATTATTATATTTTTCCAATATAAAACAAAATAAAACAACAACTTACATATTTATCTAAACTAACAAATTAATAATTTCTAAAATATTCTTTTTTAACAATAATCTACGTAATTTCACAATAAAATAAATTAACAATTAATCTAACAAATTCCTACAAAAAACATTTATCTAACAATTATCTAAAATTTAACTAAGTTAACAATTATCTAACAAAATCTAACAATTTATCTAACATTTACCTAATTTTTAACTAAGTTAACAATTATCTAACAATTTTTACCAAAAAACAACACAAATTTTGTATGAATTTTTTTAATTTCCAAAAATAAAAAAAAAAGAATTTACTTGTTACACAGCAGAGAAATCTCCCTAACTTCGGAAAATAACAGATCTAATCAAACTTAAAAATCTCTCAAATTTTTTCTCAAAGTTATCCTCAAAATCTTCTCAAATTTTCTCAAAATCTTCTAAAAATCAGCAAAGGATTCGGTCAAAGGGAGAAGTAGGGGCTGGGTGCTTAAATCCACACAAGTCCGGTATCACAGAGCTCACCATAACTCCGGAATCAGGGATTTCGGAGTTACGTGGGCACCCGTGATTCCGGAGTTAAGAGGGCAACGCAGATCCCAGAGTTATGCAGGATTCTCTGATACCGGGGTTATGCGGCTCTCTGTGCTGCCGGAATGGCTAAAATCGTGATTTCTGTCCTATTTTTTCCATTTTGGTATTTTATTTATTTATTTTGGTTAATTAAAAAAAATTCAGCAAACAGGGAGTACTTTATTTTGAATTTTTATAAAAAATTGTGTTTTCAATTTTTAAATAGATTGTTGCAGATGCAGTTGATAAATTTAAGGTACTAATAATAGTCAATAGTTTAATTATAGATTGTTACGGTCGATAAATTAAAAAAACTCCTAATAAAAATTACGAAAAATAATTGAAATAACACAACAACAAATAAAGAGTAAAGCGCACATTAACTAAATATATCTTTGGTTGTAGAATATTTTATTGACCGGCCTCATTACATATGTCAATTTTTCTTGATATTTGATCTGAAAAAAAAAATTATACACCAACACGCAACATTATACAAAAACCAAAACTTTTACAGTACTTAATGAAAAATATAATTTGTCAAAATTATAATAACATTAAATTCAACTCACTTACAAGTTACAACTACTTTGTGAAAGAAGGGAATGGAAATATAGTCTATGAAAGAAAATAATAGAAATAAAAGGGCCCAATTTTTACAGATAAGGCGATTTTAATTTTAACTTGCTAAATTATAGGAATTTTATGATGATTAAAACATTAAATTTTTCTGATTTTCGTTAATTAGAATCTGCGGCTTACCTTTTCTTCCCCGCTATTTGGTAGGAGATAGTTATTTGTGGTAGCTCAAAGTAAATTATTATTCTAGCTAAGTCATATCTAGTATAGCAGGGCGGATTCAGAATTTTCGTCAGGAGAGAGAAGATTTATAATTTTTTTTCAGGGGAGACAAAATAACACAGATTTACAAATATACATGGTTATTTCGCAAAAAAATTGAAAAATCGCAGAAATACATTAAATTATTTTGCAATTTTTTTTTCCTGGGGGGGCACTTGCTCCCCCGAGTGTAAATACATCCGCCCCTGTGTATAGTGGTGAGTCACAAAATCTCTTTATGAATGAGGTCTGAGGTTCAAGACTCATTAGAAACTACTTTTAGAAAATTTTCAAGTCTATTTTTTAGTTTGTTTGTGTTTGTGTTTGTGTTCTAATTCTACGGAAAATAAATAAATAAAAAATTATTATCCTACTAGCTGTTCCGAAGGAATAATTTTCACCGGTAAGAAATATATATTTGTTCGCTCCCTACCAGTTTTCAGCGCTAAGTAATTATTTAATATTAGTCACCAAAATTCGCCGATAAGGAATCCAGTCAAAATTAGCTGATTTTCTTTGTAGTGTCCGGTTGGCATTTGGAATATTAGGAGTAAAATAACGTGTGACACGGTCACTTATTTGAATTTAGTGTATTTTTTTCTTTAATTATAGCATTTATGTTTTTTGGAGTCTCTAATCTGACATGTTATATTCTAAATCACTTTCAGCAATGTAGCTGAATTTCTTATTTAACAATTTATCTCCAAAATTTTTTATTTAGCAATTTTGCTTCAAAATTTATAAGTTTTGACGTGGCTTAATAATTCGTTAAAATTGATAGGTCTCACTGGTGTGCTCTCTCTTCCAAAAAAGTAGGATCCAATTTTAGTATTTGATGATGTGCTAATTAAGAAATTTTAATTTTAATTTAAGAATGTTAGTGTATAGAAATAAACTGATGTAGTTAATATTTAGAAATTCTAACAATTTCAGAAATGAAAATGCTCTTACTCCGAAATGATTTAAAATATATAAGAATTTCTGATTGTAATTCCCTTTGGGAATTTGATCGATCCCGTCAAATTAAGCAACCGAATGCCACGTTATCTTTATCTGATTGTGAACGTTTTCTTTTTTAATTAAATATTGATATATAATTACTCTAATTAAATATTTTTGATTTGTAATTCCCTTTAATTGCGGTTTGATCACGTCAAAACTGACAAATGTAATCCACTATCATGTATTATGAAGATGGTGAAACTTTTCTTTTTAAAGATTTTGAATAAAGAGCAAGCAATTCTTCTGGCGCGAAATAGGGATGAGTGGCTCGGATTTTTTGTGCTGTAGGCTACAAATGACTCATATTTGATTCAGGAAGAATATGATATTATAAAGTCCAACTCTCATGAATCTCGATAAAAATAAAAAATTAAAATTTGGTGCGCACAAAAGATCTCATTCCTGAACAAAGATGGGTCAAGTTCGCCAAATCCTGATTATTTTTAGCGTAAAGAATTGATCTCACAAGAGAACGGGAAAGTCTTCTCTGTTTTAAATGGCCTGCGACCTCGGTGTTAGCAAACAGCTGTTATGCATGAAATAGTTCTTAGCAGATCGATTGAGTCGGCAACTAGTAATGATCTCAACTAATAAATCGGTACATCTCACTGTGACACTGTCCTCCACAAACATTAGATGTGGTCTCGTTTAATTGGTACATCTCACTGTGACACTGTCCTCCACAACTAATGATCTCGTTTAGGATAACTTTATTAGGAGTAATTTCTTATTCTTAAATCGTCCTTCTGAGAACCATGTTCACCTCGATGTTGATTTACACGTACAAACATTAGATGTGGTCTCCTTTAATCTATGATGTATAAAGAAAATACTTGCGATGCCTTTGGGATGGTGCCAGGTTAGTAAAAAAAAAATAATATAATTGAAGCTGGATAAGATGAGAACAGAAAAAAAAATAGTGATTTTTGAAGTAGAATAAGAATAATGATATTTGGATTAATGAAAATAGTATTTCTGAAAATAGCAGTGCAGGAAAAGAGAGATCAAAATTGGTATTTATGTTCTTTTGACACTTGATAGAATTAGTGGAGCTAAGGCTGCTAATGGATGAGTTTCAGTTCATGTTCAGTTCAGTCCGCGGATGAGCAGTTGAGGTCCATCACCAAATCAAGTCCATAATTATCTACTAATATTCAGTTCATCTTATAACCGAATAATGTCCGCTAAGAGTGCAACTACACATAGAGCAAAAACACAGCCAAGGCCAATATCAAAACAGAGGTGCCCCAGCACTAGTATTGGCCATACCAGTGCTGGTATGGGCTAGTATAGACGAGTCCAGGTACTAGCAAACCAGACAACGAAAAAAATAGTAAGCTAGCAAGGTCCCAGAGATTAAACCAACCCAAAATGTTCACCCTCCATATGCAATTCAAGTGTAACACCAACTACTATCAGTAAAGCCCAAATCATAATACAAATCGACTAATTTCTCAAGTGTCAGCCAGCATGTCAACCAGACAATTCAGATCAAGACAAATCAAAACTAGCAAGTTTAGGCTAAAACCCTGAAACTGGCGAATTACTAGGACAGCAAGCCCTGAAGCACTAGCACAATCATCCAATAACTCAAACCAAAACATGACAACATATCAAGGTCCCGGGGTGCCAATCAAATTTCTACTAACCTAAACAGTTCAAATCAAGTACTCAACAAAAAGGAACCAGTATCAGCATCAGAACTACGATTCTCATAACCCCAAATTCCAGATCATATTCAAGTATACCTACAAGCACCAACAACACAGATAGTGGCTCGATGGCCACTCATAAAAAATGTATCAGTACCCAAACCACCCAAAAATCAGCACAATCAACACAGTAGAGCAACAACAAATCAAACAGTCAACACAAAGTACCGCAAAAACAAACAAATCGAGATTAGGGTTTCTTTTTCGTTGTGTTTACTAGTAAAAAAAGGTGATTCGAGTGACAAGGCTAGGGGTGGCAGACTCAGTCTCCATAGCACCACCTGGCTGGCCTCTCCCGTTATACCTTCCTTTCCTCTTGAGAACAATACGAAATTTCACTTCTTACGGATTGTGTCTACACTTAACAAATGAGCAGAGAAACCAAAGATGGGCAGAAAAGAATAGGCATGGCTATTTATAGCCAGGAGAGCCAGGAGGGGTGTTGGGTGGCATGAGCAGGGTTTGGCTCGAAGATGACAATCGTGTGTCAGAGTGAGCCAAGTCAAGACCCATCCTGACAACGCATAGTGAAATGGCGTCCTTAGTCAAGAAAGGGAGCGGGGGTTGAGGTCGTAGGGTAGAGATGAGAGAGTAGGGGACAAATGATGGTGAGGAGCGGTATGAGAGAGAGAGAGCAGCAACACCAAGAGAGAGAGAGCGACATTAATGAGATGGGAGGTGAGGCGACAACACCGAATTTTTCGAGAAGGGTCTAAAAGACCCGAATTTTTCGAGTGCATAGAGAAAGAGGGAGGGGATCCCAAGAAAAAGGATTGGGGATCGGTAATGCCTATATACATGTGGGCTTTAGTGTGGTATGCTGCTGCAAAGCCAAAACAAACGACCCAATGGGTCATGAAGTGTTATTGCACGAATTGCGTGTGTTCCCTTAGTTTTTTATAAGGCGTTTGGGTAGTGTGAGGCTGGAACGTGCAACTCTCTTGTGTTGCAAGATGTTTCCAACTGAAAGTAGATCATATAACTAGATGTACGAAATCAAGGATTAATTAAGAACATTAACTCACATAACATACTTATTTATTTGTCTTCGAAATTTAAGATGTACACCAAGTTAATTGTTTTGTTTATTAAGGGTCTTTATTCAATTGAGCTTGTTAATAATAAAGATTAGTGGTAACATCATAGGATTGGTATGTAAATTTTTGGATGCAAGATCGGCATAAACGTGCAACTTCGTGTATTTATATATATATATATTTTAAAACTTTGTATTTGGAAATTGTGTAGATATTTAATTACGTGTCCTAATTTCGGAATTGGTCATGTGAAAATTTTAATTTATTCAAGTATGATTTTTCTTAATTTAATTATTAACGAGTTATTTATTTACACGAGGATTTGTTTTATGCGTAAATCAGGTTTAACGCGTTCAAAATTTCACGGGTTTCACATGGTTAAAAGTTTCTATAGATTGTGGAGGTACAGATGAGTACCAGTCCTATGCTGGTCCTTCTAAACAAGTAGGGAATAGCCGACACATGACTGAATCGTCATATCTCATCAATCTGAGATGCTCCTTGAATCCGATGACGAAGGCCCGGTGATCGGCGAATGTGGATCGGAATGAGCCGAAGGTTCCTAGGTTTGCGATGTCGGCTGTTGACAGGATTGTTGTGGAGTATAGGCTAGGAATTATAGGGCCATCAGATAGTAGGTTATGTTGAGCCGGGGGGCTTGCTGTACTTGCTGCTCAAGGGTGCACAATTGATGCCAGATCTGTCCTTCAAAAGGAGATGGTTTTGTAGATTGTGTTGCACATGATTTCGGAATGGAGGTTGGCATTACTGGAGGGAGGGGTGTAGAGAGTGTATGAGTGTAGGGTTGCGGGGGTTGAAAATGGATAGCGAGTGGGGGTTGTTGAGATGAGTTTGTATATGGGGCGTAAGCTGGGGGTGTCGGCAAAGAATGGTGTTGTCTAGAGGTAGACTGCCATGGGAGCTGTCTTGTTTCTGGGCTAGATGGTATCATGTATTGTAGGGTCGGCAGATGTTTCTACAGATGACAGATCGGGGTTTTTGAGATCTACAAGGGCCGAGGTAGTAGGGGGTCCAACGAAGCTTTGGTTAGTTGTCGGGCCGGGGACTGTGTTGACATCAAGTTCCATAACTATTGTAACATTCTGGTCTGGACTAGGGGTTGGTGCATTTTGACTAATTGGTGGGGGATGGGGGTTGTACTAGTCAAACCGAGGCTGACCATGATTTGGTCGTACTGAAGGGGCCGGATGGAGGGGTTGTCATTTAGCTGAATAAGCTTGGCGAAAGCACCAATGATCCCGTCTCTTTGATAAGCCGAGACGAGAGGACAAAGATGTTTTCCTAGAACAGAAAAATTTTATTGTATTTTTATCGAACTGAAAGGGAAGAAGTACAAGAGAGTAGTACAGGGGAGAGAGAGATTAGGAGAAGAGATATAGTGGCTAATTCTAGTCTTAAATGTCCGTCCTTTTTCTGCCATATGTCTGCTAATTTATAGGCCCAATCGCTTAGGAGGAAACATGTCTCCTACTTCTGATGGATCACTTAGTCTTTGTTGGGCTGCCATGGGTCGCTTTTCGCCGCGTTCTATCAGTCTTGATGGGTCGATCGTGAGATAGAGATAGAGAAGGGAGATAGTAGGGAGGTATATATAGAGAGACATGAGAGATAGAGGAGGGAGAGACAGAAAATTGTGCAGGGGCACAAATTTTCTAAATTCAAATTTTTAATGCGGGTTTATTAAAAAAATCATTGATTGTTTTTTAATATCCAGTGATAAAGTTAACTTTGATCACATGATATTAACAAACAACTGGTGACAAAAAATTATCACCGGCTGCTTCTTAAAAGCCGGTGATAAAGGTATTTTTATCACCGGTTTTTATTAAAAAAATCAGGGTTAATACCACTTAATATTTTTAACTCCGGATGTCACTAAAATTCGGTAATAATTAGGCGGCACTAAATCTCTTTTCTTTCGTAGTGTAGGTAAATTTTTCACATTTCAGATTTTCAGTCGAATGTTTCCGTTTTTTTATTTATTTATTCTTTGTTTGGCAAGGGATGGTATTTAGAATATCAGCAGCAAAAATAATGGTTTGCAAGTTTCAACTGATCTTGCTTGGTTGAGATGCATAAAGGAAGTCAACTTAATTTACTAGCGATTATAAACTCAAAATTGTTAAATCGCCGAAGTTTGATTTTGTAATAGTTATGTATTCACAGATGTTTACAACAAATAATATTGCACATACATTTTATTAACTGTTTCCCATTACAACTGCTGGCCTCATCAAGACTTGGACAGCTTTTGAATAGTTCCAAAGCATTACTTCTTAAACAATAAAAATCAATTTATATATTTACAATGCTTACTTTTTCAAAGTAATTAATCCTCCTGTGTAGTGTAACTCCTATTCTATTTAAAGGCTCTCTCTCCTGCTTTCACAAGTGCACATATTGCTTCCCTTTCTTTAGCAACGCTACTAACTCAGCCATTTCAACCAGCCTAGCTACGAAACCAAATCTAATTTCAACATGGATTTTGCTCAGCGACGATCAAAAGGTTTTGCTAATGTTCTTGCAATAGGCACTGCTGTTCCACCTCAAAAGATCACTGTGGATTATATGATTGATAATTACTTCAGAGTTACCAACAAAGAGCACCTCACTGAACTCAAAAAGAAGTTTGCCAGGATTTGTAAGTGGTCCTTAAATATATGTTTCATTTATATATGCATGTACTTGTTCTAGTTTGTTTTTATTTTGTAGGTACAAGTACACTTGCTGGATTAGACAATTACATGCTTTTACATGTATAGTCAATTAAACACCAGTTATCTATGATCAAGATTTGGTGCAAACAAATATCTTTCATATATTATAGTATATATATCGGATGTTTAATTTTTTATTAATTGGAGTATAATTGTTCATTTCTTGGTCTAATATATTATTTATATATATTTTTATGGGTGACGAATATATATATATATATATATATATATATATATTTATTCTTTTATTTCCTGATTCACTCTGAAGAAAATTGCATAAAGAGAAATATGATGTTCATCGTGTGGTTGAGGTTTTGGATTGTACAACAGGTGATTGATTTATTATTATCGGAAATTGATCCCTCAGTAAATCCGATTATATGTTTTAAACCGAAGTTTAGTTAAAATTCGATTTTAAATATGAATTTGATTTAAAATGATCGGTTTTAAAGATCTTTTCTGTAGTAGTGAGTACAATTAAAGAAAAAGACAAATGATTAACATACTAGTACATATATTTGGATATTATTAAATGAACAAAAAATAAATAAGTTATAAATTTAATTACCTCAAGTAATTAAAATATTTACTATTAAAAACTATATAACCACAAATAACATTCACATAGTAATGAAATAAAAATAGTTTCACTAGAATGAATAAAATACATAGTTCAACTAATACCAATTGCTAAAACTCGGTGTTTTAATTCCAAATATGTATAGTAGATAACATTATTCATGGAAATATAGAACAATCTATTATTGAAAGAATCTTAGAAATGTAAATAAGTCTATGTTGACTAAAGCTATGGTGCTCCTAAAAACATTAATGTTTTTTGTGCTATAACTCAAAACATTATTAATCACGTTTAAATTTTGATTTATCATGCTCATTAATTTTTTTATATAAAAATATTGTCGGGGACAAAAAATTTCTACTTTAGAGTTTTTTAAGTACTAGCTTTCAATTTTATGTATAAATTTTAATGATTTTATAATTATTTTGGAGCCAATATCAAAAATTCAAAACGTGTATCTAAAAATTCTAAAAATAGAAATTTTTTCCATACAATATTTTGATATAAAAAAAATTATGAGCGAGATAATCGAAATTTAAAAGTGATTAAGAATATTTTTGAGTTAAGAGCACGAAAGACATTCGTGCTTCTAGAAGCACCGTACATTTACTCACACTATTTTGCTATTGATTCATTCTCATTCTCATTTATATTTTATTTTATTATTTTTAATAAAAATAAGAATAAATATTATACAAATAATAATAATTAATGTATACTACTGAGAACCGGTGATGAAAGAGTCAACTAGAATTAAGGCCCATAATATTGTAAATCGGTATGGGCCCAACTAAAATTAATGTACAAAAAAAAATTCAACCCTAGTGAATAAACTAAACAAGATTTTTTTCAACCCTAGTGAATATAAACAAAGAAGGCCTAATCAATTAATTTTGTGGTTGCTTAATTATAAGCATTCTGATCCTTCATTGTATTTTAATTTGTAGTGCTATACGCCAAAATTAATATTATATTTTGCGATTTCTTAAGCATATGCATGTATATAATATATATCACACTTGACCTTTTGTTGGTATGACGCATGATACCAGAAACGATTTTCTATATCTACATAACTTATCACGAAGCCAAGGAACAGCTCTCATTACTAACATCTATTATTGCTTTAGTTAGTAAATATAATACCAACTATATATGTTAATTGGTTTGTTGCGCAAAATTACAACGCTCGCTATTCACCAAATAAAGACAATAAAGACCAAGGAAACTTTCGGTTCCAGTAGCACTCCAAAATATTTAACTGAATATTATGTTCTGCAGATTTATTCTCTATTTTACTTTCTTTTTTCTTTTTTAAACTCCAGGCAAGGCGACCACAATTCAAAGCAAGTATGTTTGTGGAACAGAAGAGCTACTCAATGAACACCCGAACATTGCGGCGACAATGGAACCTTCACTCGATGACAGACTGGACTATCTAGTCGAGGAAGTGCCTAAGCTGGGAAAAGAAGCAGCTCTTGCTGCCTTCAAGGATTGGGGTCAACCTGTCTTCAAGATCACTCACCTTATCGTCATCACTAACAGTGGTGCTGATTGCCCTGGCGCTGATGCCCGGCTTGTGCACCTTCTTGGCCTGCCTCGAACTGTCAACCGCATTATGCTTTACTACCAAGGATGTCATGCCGGAGCAAGTACACTACGTCTCGCAAAGGACATTGCTGAAAACAACCGAGATGCACGTGTCCTTATCATCACTTCTGAGAACATCGTCCATGCGATTCGTGGTCCTGATGAAGAATATGCCGACTTTCTTATTTCCCAAGCATTGTTTGCTGATGGTGCTGCTGCTGTTATAGTCGGCGCAGATCCGGACTTGGAAGTTGAGCATCCACTGTTTGAAATTGTGTCTGCCCAAGAAACCATGATCCTGAACACAATGGAGGAGCTCGGGATGCAACTTCGCGAGGTTGGAAACCTCATCTTTTTGTCTCCTACTATCCCAAAACACATATCCACAAACATCGAAGGCTGTCTCATTGAAGCATTCACGCCACTAGGTATCACGGATTGGAATTCTCTTTTTTGGGTTTCTCATCCGGGAGGTCCAGCAATTTTGAATCAAGTAGAGTCGAAACTCAAGCTCAAGAAGGATAAATTGCGTCTATCAAGGAAGATCCTTAGTGAATACGGAAATTTGTCTAGCCCGACTGTGTTGTTTATTCTAGACGAGTTGCGTAAGGAATCGGTTAAGGAAGGTAAGTCGACCACCGGTGAAGGGCTCGAATATGGTGTGCTTTTCGGCTTTGGACCTGGACTTAGCATTGAGACTGTTGTTCTACGTTCCATTCCTATTTAATCAGGAATTTTATCGGACAAAAGTATAAAATAATCAGTTGGCTATAATTGTGAAAGCAAATATATATACTGGGCGGTTCAGTATTCTCCTAAAGTCTATCTATTGGATTTAAATTATCATCTTTGCTCTTTTGTTGTAATTGTACTTATGGTATATATGTTTTCATTTGGTCTAACTATAATAGCTATTTTCTATTAAGTTGTTCGCCTTAATTTATATGTGTAATTCGTTTCAATTCATTTAAAGAACAATATTGTGTACATATGCTATATTTGAATTTCTTTTCAATGCCCAAAACTTAGAATCATTAAATATGCATTTTATATTGCTATATTATTATCTGATTTGTTATTATGAAGATACTAAGTATTTCCATCAACCCATATTTATCTTTTATATTAGAGAAAAAAATTCTGATAAATGCCATTAATTAATATTAGACCAGTCAGCTATAACGCACAAGGACCAAAAGAAAGTTTCCAGTTCATCAGCTCTCAGCAGATCCCCGGCCACTTGATCTAACAATATTTCCACATAACTTCATATCACTGTGCATTAGGGCAGCATAAACGAATTCATATTTGTTGTTATTCTGGGGAATAACATGATCCTGTTTTTTTTTATATCTGACCGTCTATTTTTGATCTAACGGATAAAATATATAATACATCGGACCTCGTGCAGTCCATATGTATCGTACGTTCATCTGCGTGGAAATCTGACGGTCGAATCAGAGGACAACAAGATCCTATTATCCCCAAAAATAACAGCAGATACGAACTACAGTAGAAACCTCATTTATCATAAAGTCGCAAATTCATAAACTTATTGTTAGGGTTGAGTAGAATAGGAGTGGGAAGACACAAAGAACAAAGAGTAGAGAGTGTTGTTGAGGAAGATGAAATTGTGTCTCTATAGAATAGTCTATTGTCTATTACATATATCAATTATAGAAAAGGATAAATAACAAAAGTGGCACATAGGCTCAAAAAGGGTAACTAACAAAAGTGGCCCATAGGCTCAAAAACAACTTGGATCACAAATATAACACCTTGAGACAAATTGCTTCCAATCCGAACTAACACAAAATAACCTAAAACGTAATATTAGCAAAAGCTAGCATCAAACTAGCACAATGCTGGAACCAAAAATAAATAAGGTAAAAACAAACAAGCATAAGGCTAGCAACAAACCGCCACCGAATTCTTGCAATAGTTGAACTTTGCAATTGGAAGAGGCTTGGTGAGCTTGTCGGCCATACTCGATTCGGTACCAATCTCTTCACAAGAACCTTATCATCTGAGACTACATCTCGCACAAAGTGGTACCAGATATAAATATGATTTGTCCTCTCATGATGCATATGATCCTTTGTCAAATGAACCATACTTTGATAATCACAAAACACCACAATTGGACCAACAAGAGAAGAAATCTCACCCACAAATGGTTCGAGCCAAATAGCCTCTTTAATTACCTCTGTAATTGTCATGTATTCGGGTTCGATAATTGTTGCTTCAAGTTGAGACTTCCAACCAATTGCATAATCTCCAAGGATAAAAATGTAACCCGTCAAAGACCTTCTCTTATCAAGATCGCCTCCAAAATCTGAATCGACATAACCCGTTAGTGTCCCACTATCATTCCCAAACACCAAATGTGCATCAATGGTACATTTCAAATAGCGAAAAATCAATTTCATCGCTTCCCAATGCCCCTTTTCGGCACAAGAGAGATACGTACTTACCATACTAATGACTTGAGCAATGTCGGTCGGGTACATACCATCAAGTACATGAGACTATCAACCGCACTAGAATATGGAACATTTTCCTTATAGCTCCTTTCACCATCGAATTTAGGACTCAAAACGGCCGAAAGCTTGAAATGTGCCGCAAGAGATATTGAAACAACATTTGCTTTCTCCATGCCAAAACGGCGAAGAACCTTTCCGGTAAACTCTTTTTGTAAGAGAGAGTTTTCTTTGCGGCCAATCTTTTGTAATCTCCATACCAAGAATTTTCTTTGCGGCCCCTAAGTCTTTCATCTCAAAAACCACACTAAGTTGCTCTTTGAACTTCTTAATTTCTCCCATATTGGTGGCCGCAATCAACATATCATCTACATAAAGCAACAAATAAATAAAATCACCACCACCCAACTTCTTGAAATAAACACAACAATCATAATTAGAACGAGAGAAATTTAGGCTTACCATAAAGGAGTCAAACTTCGTGTATCATTGCCAAGGTGATTGCTTGAGGTCATAAAGGGGCTTCTTCAGCAAACAAACATAGTCCTCTTTCCCCACAACTACAAAATCTTATGGTTGCTTTATATAAATTTGCTCCTCTAAATAACCACACAAGAAGGCGATTTTCACATCCAATTGCTCTAACTCCAAATACTTCATTGAACTAAAGATACTAAAATACGAATGGAGGTGTGCTTTATGAGCGAACATATCATCGAAGTTCACACCTTGAACTTGAATATAACCCTTAGCCACAAGCCTTGTCTTGAACCGAAAACTTTTCGGTTGTGAGCCATCAACCTTTTTCTTAAACACCCACTTGCAACCTACAATTTTCGTACCATTAAGTGGCTTCTCAAAAGTCCAAATGTTGTTCTTTTCTAAAGAATGAAGCTCTTCATTCATGGCGATAATACAATCTACCGCATCCTTGGAACAAATTGCTTCCTTATACGATGATGGCTCACTATACTCCACCTCTTCGGCAATAGCCAAACAATATGCAAAATCTTAATACCTTGCTGGTTGGCGAATTTCTCACCTTTCTCGACCTCTTGCCAATGAATATGGTTGCTCTACAACTTCTTGTTCTCCCTCTAAGTGAGCATCATCATGCTGCATAGTCTTATCTTCTTCACTTTGTTGGACCGGTAACTTAAACTCCACCTTCTTCTCAACCTTCTCATTCTCCATACTTGTCGGCTCGGATGCACCATCATGTGCCTTCAACATAGCCGACTCATCAAAAGTGACATCTCTTGAGATGAGAAATTTTGACAAACTAGGACACCATAATTTGCACCTCTTCACATTCATGAAAACCAACAAGGATACATTTCTTTGCCCTTGGCTCCAACTTGCCTTCATTCACATGAAAATAAGCGGGACATCCAAATACCATCAAGTTAGAGTTATCGGCCGGTTTACCCAACCACACCTCTTCGGATGTCTTACACTATATGGAAGTGGTAGGAGATATATTCACCAAGTAGCAAGTCGTGCTTACAGCCTCCGCCCAAAACTCCTTACCCAAACTTGCATTTGAAAGCATGCAACAAGCCCTTTCAAGTAGTGTCCTATTCATCCTTTCGGCAACGCCATTTTGTTGTGGAGTGTACACCACCGTTTTATGCCTAACAATTCCTTCGGTCTTGCAAAACTCAACAAATTTGTGGTTACAAAATTCAAGACCATTATCTGTTGGACTTAATTTTCTTTCTAGTTTGGTTCTCCAAAAGGGTCTTTCATGCTTTAAATGCCTTAAACACTCCACTTTTCTCTTTCAAGAAATAAATCCAAACCTTTCTAGAAAAAACATCAATACAAGTAAGCAAATAACGAGAACCGCTACCTTTAGATGGCTCACGTGTGTTGGCACATGAAAGGGTACGAACTATCAGCCTGGAAATAAAGAGAAAATAAAACAAGAATCAGGACCATTACATACAAGGAGATCCAATTAAAGGCCAATTTATTTTTGGAAGATAAAAGGGTTCTATGTGCAAGATTGCCAAAATCTCATCAAGAAGCCCAATCAAATGCAAGGGAGGCTCAAGAAATATTTTCAAAAAATTTACAAGGTGTTTGTGTGATCAAGAGAATTATTTGGATCATGATATGTGCAATTAACATATTGCAATATTATTAAATAATCACACATAATATTTTGAGCTTAATCAAGGGTACAAAGCTCAAGAAATTTGGTCAAGTTATATACCAATAAATTTTATAGAAAATTTGTGAATTTTTTGCTTTATTTCACTAAAAAAATCGACCATTTGAGCCTCCAAACAATTCAAAACAAATTTGAATAATTCAAATTCGATTTTTCAAACATAAAACAGCTCATGGGGGCAACTTGGGCCTCAATATCATTTCTATTCTTTTCTGGACTTTGAATGAACTGGGTTTACATAGACCCAATACAATCTAAAGGAGTTGTCAGTGTTATGGCCTACAAGAACCAAGTCTACACAAGAAGGGGAAAGAAGTGTCGCTTGAAATGTGTCTCATTAAATCTGACATGTGGATCTCATGTTGTCAGCACCCTAATCAAATGTTGCCCGAGATCCACCTATGACCTTGTCAGTGACACATTAAACCTTAAGCCCCCATGTTCGAGTCCTAAACCTCTGCCCAAATCAGAAAAATGAGAGAGAATAAGAACTCAACCAATCAGAAAGTACCACATGTGTCTCTTATCCCTTCTACTCCTTCCTTCTGAGCTTCGAAACTGAAGGCCTCCAATGGGATTGATTTCCCTAATCTTTGAGAGTTAAGCTGCAGGCCATATACGAATCGAAATAGCAGAGTAAGGAGATTATCATGGTAACCATCAATCAATGTAGAGCTCAAAGAATAAGGAGAAAAGTTAAGCTCAAACCTATTGGTACCAAATTGAAACTAGTAATTCAAAGAACCAGAGCTCAAGGCAAGATACTTGGCTGACTCTTGGGATCACCACAATGCTAAAACCAAACTTGGCTTGATTTGCAAGTAGCCAATTCGGTCAGAACACCTAGACACTCTCTCACAAGGGGCTGGCAAGTAGACCCAGTGATCTAGAGGACTTGGCAGATGCAAATAGGGATTGTAATGATCTCGCATCACTCAATTAAGTATGTTCAAAGCTTAATTGGGGTTAATTTGGAGCCCAATTTTTGAACTCGAAGGCAGTAAAATGGTGTTAGATGGTGTCAACATCAGCTCCAATAATTTTGGAAGCTTTGACACCCCTGCCAAATCAGCTGAGGCTAGCAAAGGATACCTGAATGACACCCTATGATGTCATAGCAGCTAATTGGCTGAAAGCACATGGATTGATGCCTTGTTGGCATAATTTGCACCCTAAATCAAAGATGTGTTTTGCAGCTTCTAAAAGATTAATTGCACCAAGATAACAGAATGAGGCCCACCTAGCAACTGAAAAACCTGAGATGCAACATGAATGGCCATACAAGACTCAAGATAGCAAAGGAAGAGAAATGCAATAGAAAATCAAATAGAAATATGAATCCAATGTAAAGTCCACATGTTGAGACTATAAATACTCACAGAAACCATAAAATCAAATGTCTTTTTTCCTCAGTTCAAACTATGAGTGGTCGAATCTGTTAAACACCTGCTTAGCCTTCTTGCTCTCACTCGACATATCATCTGAAAACCTCAGGTGAGTGGTGTTGAGTTTGCAGAGAGAAATGTGTCTTTATGATTTACTTTATAAATTCTGTAAATTGCTTGTTTGTGAAATGAAATATGAGTTGAAATCTTTTTTATCTTTGTTGTGTTGATACTTTAGATCCAAATTCGAAATCTTTATGCATGAAATCCTTTGATGATTGATTTCTGATGTTGCAAATGATTCAAACAAGCTTTTAAAACATAAATTTGAGTTCAAATGTTCGATTTTCTCTTTTGAATTAATCTCAGATCAGATCTGGCTTAATAATGCCTTTTTTTTGATCTCCAAATCTCCTCTTCTATTTTGAAACATTTTCTTGATCCAATGATGTGTCATAGTAAAGGCATTGAGCCATTTTCAAGCTCAAAACACTACCCTAATTCCCCTCAAATACCTTTTCCATGCTCAAATCCTTCAAGCATTTGAAAAAGAATCATTTTTCATGCTTCCTTTAAGTCTCACTATGTATAATCAGTTGTATACCAGTGTAAAATCAAGCTTTGAAGCCATAAAACTCAAATCCAAACCAAATCCCCCTTTTCAGCCTTTTGATTCAAAGCTGTCAGAGATTTGTTATTTTTTGTACATATCTAGATTCAATCCCAAATCCAAATTCCTTTTGCAAGCATATACTTTATGTTTTTACAAACCTTCATAATTAATTTCATAATTTTTGGATAAAGAGTTTTCTAATTGAAGCCATTTCAACCTCAGATTTCTGAAAAAT
>CAXKVX010000278.1:0-61694 GCA_964058865.1 Eleocharis quinqueflora | reverse complement strand
AAACCTATAATGTGCTAATAGCTTGTTCTTCATGCTTGAGTTTATCCTTCACATTGCCTTGTCCACGTTCCTTTGATTTTCTTATAATGTTCCTATAAATCAATCACAAACAAAGAAATAGTGGTAAAATACAAATTATGTTGCAAATCGACAAATACAAAGAAATTGTTAGTTATATCAAAATTTATCTATTGAAAATCTAGGATTTTGCTTATTCAAAATCGTTCTTGTGTTCTACCGATCTAGTCTCCATCATTTGTGTTGTACGAAGCTAGATCTCGATCTTTGTAAGAGAATATTTGGTGTTAGTGCATCGGTTCGACCTAGTTACCGTGTCGGAGGGGTCGAGAGTCCCGGAGACGTAGGTTCGTCAATAGCCCATCTCCGTTAACATATCAGTGTCATGCGTTCTATGCTTTGTTCGATCTTTCTTAACTCATTCTTTAAAATTTATTTATTTCTAGTTAGTTAAGAAGATTGTAAATTGAATTGCTAAATTGTAATGCCTTGACTTGTCATTGAAAATTGAATTGTGCCCAAATGTTTTAATAACCCTATTCACCCCTTTCACTAGAGTTTAACAGTCATTGCCCAATTAAAGGATCAATTTGCTATCCGAGACCTTGGAGATCTTCATTACTTCTTAGGAATTGAAGTCACAACAAACAATCACATGTTGGTACTTTCTCAAACTAAATATTTGAAAGATCTTCTTCACAGAGTCAACATGACTACTTGCAAACCACGCCTTACTCCAATGGCCAGTGACACTCACTTAACTCAACAAGGTGCCACTCCCTCTGACAATCCGAGCTTGTACATGAGTGTTGTTGGTGCCTTACAGTAGCTACCTTAACACAACCTGATATTGCATTTTCTGTAAACAAGGTCAGTCCATTCATGCATCAACCTACATAAGAGAATTGGTGTGCTGTCAAGAGAATTTTATGATATGTGAATGGCACAATCAACATGGGCATCCAAATTAACAATAACTTTGATCTTCAAATAAACACCTACACATATGATGTCTGGGTAGGAAACATTGATGACAGAAGATCAATGTCTGACTTCTGTATTTATCTCGGCTCTAATATAGTTTTTTGGTGTTCTAAGAAACAACCCACAGTTTCTCGTTCTAGTACTGAAGCAGAATACCAATCATTTGTCCTTACCTGTATCGAAATTATCTGGCTTCAATACCTACTTCATGAAATCCAACCATTATCTCAGCCCATACCGACACTATGGTGCGACAATATCGGGGCAACATTCTTAGCATTCAACCCTGTGTTTCATGTAAATACATTGAAATCAATTACTATTTTGTAAGGAAAAAGATGGCTGCTAATCAACTCAAAGTGCAATTTCTATGTTCCAATGATGAACTAGCTGATATCATGACAAAACACTATCTTTACCTTGATTTCAATTTTTGAGAAGCAAGTTCAATGTGTCTCTGACACAATTGGCTTGAGGGAGCCTATTAGCCACTACACAACAATGCCACAAAAGTGTTACAGAAGATCACGACTTCAATTAGGATTAATTAGTTACAATGCAATTCAGGATTGTGTGTCACATTCATTGTATCTCTTCTGGTATATATACACATGTACTGATAAAAAGATTCAATAATGAAAAGCATTTCTTGTTTTGCAAAATTCTCTTTCTCTAATCTTATTCTATCACTGTGTTATCATCCATCGGATGATAGAATTTATGAAGATATTATTAGCTGGCAAGACAGTTTAAGCTAAATCTCATCAGAAACTTTCATTGCTCAAACTTTTTAAATCATGTGTTTATATATTTTACAGAAAACTATGACTTTTCTAAAGATAGCTTGGCGAAGTCCTATTCTATTATTTGATGTTTGTTCCTGGCACTTTTTGCTTGACTATTCTTCAGCTTTTTAACAACTTGTGATTTTTTTGTACCAATTGTGCATCGGAACTCTGCCTATGTTTTACATAACTAGTCTTAAGTTCGAAAAAAAAAGAAAATTGTGATAAACCTGACGAGTCAACGTAAAAATTCAGCTAATTTCATGAAAATGAAATTCAATATTAGCTTCATTTCTCATACCGGGTTACTGTATTTTTAATATATGTTTTACATACCCAGCAAAAAAGGACACAAACATATTTATTGATATTTATCATAAGTATAAAAATGAGATATAATGACTTATAAACAAGTGAGCAATTACTTTATTAACTCAAATTTACAAACCTCCTCAACCATAACCATAGTGACAAATGAATGATTTAAAAAAATCAGCGTGCTCCAAAATTCATGATTTGAGTATACAAATTTAGAAATAATTTGTCTACATATCCATATAACTATATCAAATTCAGAAACTTTATAACAAATAAAGAAATTATTGGGAATTATTCGCAAATGATTCAGAAAGTTTGTAAAATTTACGAATTCTTCACGAATAATTTGGAAAATTGGATGCAAGTTTGTTAATCTGTTTAATTTGGCAGTTCATTCAGAAAACAATGATAACAAATACTTTGTGAATAATTTAAAAATATTAAATTGAATGCTTTGAGCATAGTTAATAGATACAAACCGGCCTGCTCTTTGAGTACCTGTACTGCAACCGGCACAGGAAATCCTATTTTGTTCTTGCTTATCTTATCTACTTGTGCCCCCATTAATAAGGAATCATATCTGGTGCTGCGCGGGATGGTGTAGCGCAGCATCTGGATCGTCGAATTTTCACTGATTGCATCAAGATTTGTATCAAAGTATAAAGGTCCTCCTGATTTCCATCGCTGACGGTCGATTGCGAAATTGACGGTCGATCCGGACTGTCCATCTGCTGTAGCGCGCTACTGCGCTACAACAGATTCGAGTCCCATTAATAATTATATTTACTGGTACACCAGACCACAATTATATTCACTGGTAAACCTCTAGACCCACTACAATGGTCCCAAAAGTGACATCTTTGCTCAATTATTGTGGTGGGAAAAAGTGGTATTTTGATACTTAGTGTCAATTATCAACAGATCAAAATCTATGGTGACAATAATTGTCAAGATCACGTTTTTATAACATGTACCCTTGGTAAATTGTCAGAGATACCCCTTGTATATTAATATTATGATTTCGTATATACGAGTTGTTACAAGAAAATATGATTTAATTGTATAAGAGATTAACATATATACATGATAACTTTTGTAACCATATTGTGTCTTTTTAAACGTGGATCGTGCACAAATTTGAATTGCAGCATAAATTCATACTTGACGGAACGGCGTTAGCGTCAATGTCGAAAAACTTTTTGTTGCATGTGACTGCAAAATCCAAATATAAAGAATATAAAGATACGTGTCATATACAAACTTGCGTAATTGTGTTTATGCATTTTTCACTTTTTTGGGGGTTATTTAGCAATTGGCACATCGATATCCAGTAGATTTTTTTTTCAAGGTACGGAAGTCGGACGTGATTTTTTTATAGAAATTTTGAATGTCAATTTTACGATGCTTAACAATAATTAATTTATTTTCGATAATTTTAACAACGAAATTTCAAATAACTTGATAAATATTGTTATCGCACCAGCGGGAGAGCTTTAGAGACGAGGCGGACGAGGGATCCGTATCTGCTATTATTTTGCGAAAAAGGGAGAGTCTTGCTTTTTATTTCTGCACCGTCGGATTAGATTTGGACGGCTCGATCGTCACTGTTGAGATTTAGGAGGCTGCAGATCTTATCCGTTCATTTAAATCCAACAGTTCAAAAATGAAAAGCAGGACCCTACTTTTTTTTTTTTTTTTGAAAAGTAGGTGATACAATCCGACGGACGAGAGAGGTAGTAAATAAAAGGCAAATAATGTGTGCTTTAAATGTATACAATGCCATACTTTTTTCATACTTTCCATTAAACATAGATCCAAAGTTGTTTATTAACGGGGACGACCTTCATCGTTTCTAATATGCTTTGTTTAGTAGATCAAGAATATCACTAAAATAGTGGTAGAATATTGATAGAAGAATATATTCTTGACTATTCGAAAGAGTGAAATTATCGTTTGAGAAGTGTTAATTAAAATAGTAAGAATATTGATAATTATGATAACAATAAATAATAATAACAATAATAAACTAAATAATATAATAAATTAATAATAATATGCATTATTTTAAAATAATAAAAAATAATAATTAATAGCAATTATAAATATTATTTTAATAATAAAGATAATAATAATAATAATAATAATAATAATAATAAAAAATAAATAAATAAATAAAGTATATACAATATACTAAAATATTGCTAAGTACAAATATAATACAACATAATCAAATAATAATAACAATAATATAAAATTTTTATAATAATATGCATTATTTTGAAATAATTAGAAAAATAATAATAATTAATAGTCATTGTTAATATTATTTAATAATAAGGATAATATAATAATATTAATAATAATAAATTATATAATGTACTAAAATATTGTTAATTACAAATATAATACAACATAATCAAATAATAATAATCACAATTATATAAAATTATAATAATTTGCATTGTTTTAAAATAATAATAATAATTAATAGTAATTATTAATATTATTATTTTAATACTAAAGAAAATATAATAATAATAATAATAATAATAATAATAAATTCTATATAATATACTAAAATATTGTTAATTACAAATATAATACAACATAATTGAATAATAATGATAATAATCACAATATTATGAAAATATAATAATTTGCATTATTTTAGTATGATAAAACAATAATAATAATTAATAGTAACTATTAAATATTTTTAATAATAAATATAATACAATAATATTATTAATAATAATTTATAGTATAATATTGTTAATTAAAAATATAATACAACATAATAAAATAATAATGATAAAATAATAAAATAATAATAATTATAATAATATGAATTATTTTAAAATAATAAAATAACAATAATTAAGTAATTATTATATTATTTCAATAATAAAGATAATCTAATAATATTGACAATAATAAAGTATATATAATATATTACATTGTTAATTACATTGCAAATTCGGTTGCTTAGTCATACATAACAGTTTATTCCGATATTCCATCCATTTGGTGGTATACCGAAATAACATCTTTTACCATTATTCTATTATTTCAGAACGCTTTTGACAAAATCAAATAAGCCTATATTCTTGTATTCCTTCCGTAATTATTGTTGCCAAACACTTCTCGGCTATCTGTTAAAGCCTATCATCTTGCTTCGACCTATTACTTGATAGACCTTGTAGGCGCGTGTGTTGGTGCAATTTCGAAGTATTTCTGTGGTTCCTAAAACATACTCTCTACAACACCCTGCTGAATAAGAAACATGGCTCTGACATCTCTCATCTGATCTTCTGCCAGTTTTTTCATTTCCTTCGATGTTAATTGTGATCCAGATGCGAAAGACATTGCGCGTTAGAACGCTTTTCGTTTTCTTGCTGGGGATGCCCAAAATAAATATACTAGCTTTGGCATTCCAAAGAGGCGTTCCAAGATATTCCAAAATGAGGATCGCTTAAGATATATACTAGCTCTAATCAGACCTGTGGGACTTAGAATGTACTAAATTCGAGGTTTTACAGCAAACTTGTCTAGTTTTCAGCTGCCTCTGCCTCTTTTCATTCCTCTGACTTTGGTGCCCGGATTGTGAAATCGTGCTAAAAACACGAGAATACTGCGGGAGGTGAACTGATTAGTGCTACTATTTAGGCTAAGGAGTTGGGTCTCAATTGGCTGTGCATTTTTTCTGTAAAGAGCTAGGATAAATTTATAAAAACATTATAGAACTTATAAATTAATTGTGCTTTAAATTTGATGTGATTTGAATGTCATTTCATACACCAAGTTTCATACATACTCAAATCACATCAAATTTTAAACATAACTAATCTATAAGTTTAAAAATGTACCTATAAACTATAAACTATTTTCTATTTTTAACTTTTTCTAAAAAAAATATTTTCTATTTTTAAGATTTTTTATCAATTTATTCAAAATTTCGTTATCAAAATTGTCAAGATAACCATTATCAAGTGATTTTTCCTCTAACTAATATATACGAGTAGTTTTTCTACGAATCGAAATTTTTATGAAAATATTATTTAGTTAGTTACAGTCGTTGTTTGTTATTAGTAAGATTATAATAAAATTAATTTTGATTCATAACAAAATTTTCAAAAAAAATAAAAATTATGATAAAAAAATGAGGGCCAATTGAATCCATTCCCTTCCATGCATCCACCTCTCCTCCTCAGATATTAGTTATCATTTGTGCCACATGGAGCAATTAAATCCGATGGAATTCATACTTTTTTGAAATATTACTAATGATGCAGTAATAATCGAATGATTCACATCTTCAAAATTATATGTGCAAATTTCAAAATTATATGAATTATTCGATTATTACTTCAGCTAATGCTATTACAGAGAATATTCGCATTATCTGATCAGGGATAACCAAGTACTTGATACAATTCCGTATTCACTCAGCTTTTCTTTAATAATGCAATAACCAAGCTCAATATCCTCATTCTACAAGCAACCAAAATTATAAATCTGTTTTGTTAGTTAGTTCTAATGTCAACTTCTGCGTGCCTGACAACCTTTTTATTGCGTGACACTTCTCAACTCTTAAGCTCAGTGGAATCAGCATTTGAGAGAAAGAAAAAAAGGGAAAGTTAAGATTGAACATGTTATTCAAAATGTGTGAAAATCAGTTAGATTATGATACTTTCGTAAGTACAGAATAATATCGTGTTTATGATTATATTTTGAATTTTAAAATATAAAAATCGATACTTTTGTCTATACAAAAGTTTATCTAGAGATCAAATTTTTTTTATTGTTTTATTGAATCTACCTATCGATAAAATAGTAAAAATATTCAAGAAATGATTTTTTTGTTTTCAAGTAGATTTTAGTATGAACAACATTTTCAATAATTCGAATCATTTATAAGTTTAAGATATGATCATAAATACGATCAAATTTTGTGTTTCCATAAGTACCATAGCATAACCCATTCTTTCACAAATATAATTTGAAGTGACTAAAATCAAATCAAATAATGAATTCAATAGGATAACATCCGTTAAGCTTCATTCTCTAGGACACTTGATGCTTCCTTCAATGTTTGTTACGACTCAGGGGCGGATTCAATATATATCAGACGGCAAGTGCTCTTTCTTGAAATTTTTTTTTGCAAAATAATTTTGTATATTTGTACGATTTATCAATTTTATTTCAAAATAACCGTATATATTTAAAAATATGCGTCATTTTGTCCTCCTGAAAAAATTATAGATCTTGCCTCCCTAACGAAAATTCTGGATCCGCCCCTGTTACGACTGTAAACCTAGGCGGCCTAGGTTATGACTAATTTTGGACTTAATGACAATTATAAGGTCTTAATTGGAAAATTCCACCAACTCAATTCCAATTGACAATGGCTCAATAGATCAATTCAATCAATTTCAACTAACACAAGAACAATTCTATCAAGCAATTAACTAAGCAATTTAACCAATTTCCCGATTGAATAATTTAAGCACAAATTCAATTCACGATTAACAAGCACAAGCAATTAACACAAATGAATTCAAAAAGAGAAAAGGGAAGAAAATGCTTAGTCAAGTGTTGACGGAGTTCGGCTTGCACGATGGCCTCGCCTATGTTTCCGGGTCTCCGACGCCCCCGCAACTTGCGGTAAAAAGCCCGGTCCACTTCACTAACACTTGTTTCAAATACAACGTCGGAATCCAGCCTCCTTCACACATTCCGGTGGGATAATTGGACCCTTAATTAATCACAATGGTTCACTAATGGAAAGTAGAGAAATAGATGGTAGAACACAAAATTGATTGCATAACCTAACTCTCAAGATTCACTAGAATAGATTAGCTAAATAAAATTGGGAGACTTAGTAAAAGTTTTTGCAAGTTGGAACAAGCTCTAGAGCGCTTTAGTAATGGATGCTGGTATTGAGTTTAAAAGCTTAAGTTTCTAATGTTTAGAAAGAAGAAGAAGACCATTTTTATGGTTTTTGAAATCTGTAAAAAGTTATGTCTTCGGGACATAACATTATAACACTATGTTATATAAAAAAATTAGTGTTATAACGCTATCATGGGTAACCATAATTTTGTGACGTTGGATTTATATTTTTGTGAAACTTTAACTCAGCGTTATAACGCAAAGTTATTTGTAAAACATAGTGTTATAACGCTATCCCAAGTCAGGACAAAATTTTGTGACGTTTGAAATTTGATATAGCGTTATAACGCAAAACTAGAATTGTCCAGTACTTAGAAAAATTTGGACATCTGATTACCTTGGCATTATAACACCAAGTCTCTGGAAATTCTAGTTGAAATTTTTGCTACTAATCAAAACAATATTTTTGAACAAAATAAAATCATTTTGATAATCTTTGAGAATATTTAAGATGTAATCTTGATCATTTGAATTTTTATTTGCTCATTTTCTATTTTAAAAACTAATTTTAAAATCTTGATCAATCTGGCGTTATAACGCCAAAGTTCAGCACTTAGCCAAATTTGGCCAAGTTCCTGACTTAGCATTATAATGCCAGACTTGGCATTATAACGCCAAGTCTCTGGAACTTGAGGTTTGAAAATTTTGCTACTAAGTTAAATAATATTTTGGATGAAATAAAGTTTATATTCCTAAACTTAAATATTATTTAAGACATATTCTTGAAGTTTTGAAATTTATTTCCTTCTTAATCTATTTTAAAAAGGCATTTGAAATTTTCTGTTTTCTAGCATTATAACGTCAGAACTGGCGTTATAACGCTAAGTATGAATTGCCTCCATACTTGGCCAATTTCATGATTTTAGCACTCTAGCGTTATATCACCAAAGATAGCATTATAACAGTATTTTCAATTTGATTCTGAATTTTACTAATTGACTCCCAATTTGTAAATAGCTAAAGTTTTAGAGATTAAACCTAATTCATTCCTATGAAGTTTTGAATTATTGAGCTCCATAATCTCCCTTGCTTTAGTCTCTTTACTCTTTTGATCTTGTTTTAAATTCCTACAATGATTTTTCACAACAAACGCAAATCTTCATGAGATTAAATGTTGTTTTACAAATCGACAAACTTGAGAAATTGTTTGAGATAACAACGACTATTATATTATTTCTAAAAGAGATAAATGGTCAAGATTGTATTGATCAGACAAGACTTTTTTTTAAAGTAGGCTTGGCCTATTCATTATATTAAAATCAACTTATTGTTATGTACAATGTTTGTTGGTGAAAATAAAAAGAGAGTTGGTGGAGGATAGGAGATGAAAAAAGCAAAATTAAAGGATGAATATTTACAATCAAAGAGCAGTTCCTGTTCTGTTGATCCAATCCAATGCATCCTTGTTAATTTGCAAGATCGTAAGGATGGGCAATTGTTCTTTCTCGTCAAAGATATGCATGTCATTGCAGGGAATGCCCCTTCGTCGAAGTTTTTCCTTTGTAGGGAGGCGATCCATTAGTAGAGTCCAGACAAATATCTTGATTTTTAGAGGGGCCTTGGAGTTTCATATTTTGGATTCCTTAGATTTCTCACATGGGTTGATCAACAGCTTGTATGCTGATTTGGATGAGTAATTTTCAATCAGTGACATTTTCCATTGTATATTGCCATCTCCCGATGAATAAGTAGCCACTCAAAAGAAATGTATAAGTGATGTGATATCTCTTAAGAAGAAAGATGGGTATGTAGGATTAAGTAGATTTGATTCTATTCCATGTAAAAATACGAAGTTATTGTGTTTTTGGACAAAAGACGCCAATAGGGAGGTGTTATTCTTATTATGTATTTTCCATGCCCATTTGGTGATGAAGGAGATGTTAAAAGTTTTTAAGTCAAGAACTAAACCTCCATTCTCCTTTGGTAGGCACACAGTAGCCCAGTTGATTAGGTAACCTCCTTTTGAGTGAGTTGTGTTTTCTTTCCAAAAGAACCACATCCTAATTCGCTCTAGGTGTTTTATTAACCAAGCTGGTAGTGTGAATACTTGCATATAATGAAGAGGCATGGCGGTGAGCACCGATTTTATCAAGATCAGTCCACCTCCCTTTGACAACAATTTCCTTGCCAACTTTGCAGTTTCCATTGAATGGCGTCTAGCATGGTGAGATACAATATTTTGGTGGGTCTTTTGATAGTTAATGGTAATCTCAAGTATTTTTTTTGGAAAGTCATGTGGATTGCAACCTAGAAAGTTATCAATTGTATTAAGTGATTTGTTTGGCACTTTTATGTGCGCGAATGTTGATGTTGTCAGGTTAATTGCCACTCTCGTGAGTTTGGGATACTCATGGAGTATTGAGGTGATGCCTCTAAGGTTTGGTGGGTGTGCTTTGGAGATGATCAAAGTGTCATCCGCAAATTGACAAGTAGTGATGTGAATGGAAGGTAATTGAAAGAATAGGTGCCTTTCATTTTTTTATTAACTATTGTAGTGTGTCTGCTACTAGAATAATAAATAGTAATAGCGCAAGTGGGTCTCCCTCCTGTGATGTCATTAACTTTCACTGTTGAGGATGAGGATATAAGTATGTCTTTTATCCATGTATTTCTCTGAAAATTCGTTAGCATGAACGCTGTTTAGCAGGAAATCCCATGAGACATTGTCAAAAGTTTTACCAAAGTCTACTTTGAGGACTATCGAAGATATGTGAAGTTTGTTCCTGAGGATGATTGATTCTCGTGCCGCTAGAAATGTGTCAGTGAGGTTTCTCTCTTTGATGAATGTCGGATCAGACGAGTCCTTTAATTTAAAAACATATCGTTAAACACAATGAGAGGTATTTAGTTTATTTTACAGGTCATATAAGTATCTAAGGATAGTAAAGAATGTAAAAATCAAATGGACAAGATTTAATGCAGAGGAAAAAACAATCTCACATTTTAGTACTCCCTCAAATAAAATGAATACCGTCCTAATTTTAAATCAAATATTTGTTACGAAATATGAGATATTTGCAATTTTTCATTATATATATAATCGTGTTTCATCATGCGGTCTAAATCAACAATTAAATTTGCTCTACAAAAAAAGAATAGCATAATGGAGACTCCCTCTTTTAGTATGATTCCAACATACATCTAATATTTCAAATGCATCCAATTCTTACAATAAATATAAATAAGGATATTATTTTTTGGGTATAAAACACCCAAATATAAGGATATTGTTTAAATTAAAGATGTGCTTGCAACTATATACATATAAACATATGTCAGATTCAAATCGATTTGTAAAATGTTTAGTTTCTTTTAAATGATTTGAAACTTTTAATGGAGTTTAACGACTTTATAATTAATGAACAATTAAATTTCATACTGGTCTTATTTGAATAATGAAGAACACTTCTGTATATTTTTGTCAGTAGAAACAATAATTGTTAAATACAGGTGAAGAAGTTCTAAGAGTATCTCCGTTTCTGAAATTCTTGAAGTTTCTAATCTGACGTGACAGTTTCTAAATAAGTTTCATAGATGTAGATGAGTTTTTTATTTCGCAATTTTGCTCTAGATTTTCTTATTAGCAATTTTGCTTTTGAGTTTATAACCTCTGACGTGGTTTAATCATTGACTAAAATTGATCGGTTCCCCAAATTACTGATAGTATTTGCTGACGTGATAATTAAGAAACTCTAATTTATTAGTTTTAGAAATGAAGAGTTTAAAAATTAAAGAAAGAATAAATTTCTAAACTGATGTGATAATTATTTAAAAACTCAAGAGTTTCAATACTTTGTTGCATATCATATCAAAATCCCGCAGTATACCATAATCTAATTTCAAACTTTTTAACAATTTTTTTCTCAGATTTTATGAAAGATGCACAAAAAGAGGGTCATTTTGTATTTTAAACATCGTCATTTAAAAAAGACTTAAAGTTGTTAAAAATTCTAAAAATAATATGGTATCATACAAGATTTTCATATCTAAAATGCGTTGAACAACAAGGATGTATCGTTTCAATATGATTTAATTGATTTTTTTAGTTTAGTTTACCAAGAGTTTTCATGTTAGAAATATGTGAGCTTTACTCTTAATTATAACTATAATTATATGTACTATCTCACACAAAAAATATAACATCCGATATATAATATTAGTCATATTACTTTCAAAATCAAGTTCAAACCTTGTATAATGTATCTGCTAAACCAACTTTAGTTCACTACTACAGATTTAGCTTTTACCGATCAAGCGCCGGTGTTATTTGAGAGGGCTTTTAGAAGTTATAGATGGTCCGATTTAAAAGTTTCGTTCCTTAAAACCGAACGGGAGAACAACTTCGCTTTTAAAGACATTTTTAACACCGGACTAAAGACAAAATGTCCGCTTTTAAAGATATCTTTAAAACCGAACAAAGCCCAAGGTCCGGTTTTAAAGACTTTAAAATGGATTATTAATATTACGTAATTTGGAGATCTATTAAATCGGACAGAGTTCAAGATCCGGCATTAAAAGATTTAACTTTTTTGTTCTGTTTGTTTTTATGTGGCTAGCATTTGCTAGCCGTACAAAAACAGCAACAACATATATACAAATGCAAATACAATCATCAATTTATTCTCAATAAGAATAATGCATTTAACAGTAATGCATACAACAACAAATGCAAATACATTCATACAAAATAATCAAAATCAGACCTACCAATCAGTCCGCTTTTAAAGTTGACCTTTTAAATCAAACTCTGGGCAACCATCCGGTTTAAAAGGTTATTACAATAGCCTGCTTGTACCATCCGCTTTTAAATATCCTCTTTAAAAGTGGCCCCTGCCCCTCGAGATAGGCCGCTTTTAAAGGTCCAATTTTGAAATATTTCGAACTTTTTAAATCGAAGTTCAATTAAAGTTCGGTTGTAAATCTAAATTCGATTTAAAATGATTGATTTTAAAGGTCCTTTCAATACTTACATAGAATTGGTTGTTAAATATCAGATTTGTTGTATTACATTAATCAATAAATACTCACATGCACCGCAATTCCGCAAATGCTCATCCCGAATTCCTCTGTTGATGCATTTGGCAGCCACCAAACCTACAACGAACAGTGGTGGTATATATATTTGTGGAGAATCAGAATCAAGTTCCGGAAGATATTAGATGGAATTTTTATTTGAAAGACTTGTATGGAGAGAAGGTGGCCTCCGATGAAACGACAAAATAAAAAAACAAACCAGATATTTAGGAGCAAGACAATATCGTGTCATTACGGAATAATTCTTTTCTGAATTGGTCGATATGCTATTATTATGTTGTTAAATAATTGACACAAATGCAACAAAGAAAGTTACTATTCTATTTATTCTGATAGCGGCAGAAAGAAGATATTAGTTCACATCGGCACGTAGTTTGTGATAACAAAATCTCAAATTAATGGCTAAAGATAAAATATTTTTATGTCATATATTTTCCATTCGAATGAAGATTTTTAGTTGTTCAAGTTAGAAATGGTTGACTCATCATTAATTAATAAAAAGATAATATATATTTTTTTTATACTTAAAATGATAATGTTATGAAAATTACATTCTTAAAAGAGCATTGCTGATGGGAACTATGAATTAACACCTTCTCTGATAGAAACTAATCAAACCATGACATGCAATTTGAACTATGCTGTATGCATTTTTGTACAATTAAAATCTTCTAGTTGTCTTATTCAGACTATAAATATAAAATAGGGACAAAATTTCTTTTCTTTTCTTTTTTTTTTTCCATATTGTCTACTTATGAACTTCGACTCTTGACATGAACAGATCAATACTAATTGAAGATGATGGCATCAATTAAATTAAAGCAAAAAAAATAAGGGAAAAATCACAAAAATTCTGCATCCATCGAAAAAGTACCTTTCAGACCTTATTGATTTTTTTTGGAAATAGAACTACTTGAACTTGACCGGAAAATATCTTAATTTTGAATCTGGAACAACGATAATGCAAACATGCAATGATTTTAATTTAAAATAGTTTAAATCCACTTGATATAAACATCTACTTTAATCAAATATCTCAATCACTGATACACTGCATAATGTTTGAATTTTGACACATTCCCCAAAACAGATCCAGATAATCCATCCGCCTGACAACAATATACAAAACCAACAAAAGAATCCCGCACAATACCAGACTAACAGAGAAAAAAACTGTAATGGATAAATAAATAGAGATCAAAACGATACACAAGAAACCACCATGAGTCATAGATCAGAAAGGTCAAAGAGCCAAAGAAGGCCTCTCCTCTAGCCGTACAGATGGCGACGCCGGTAGCCTAGACGAGGAATTCTTCAACCTAAGCATCTCGACTTGTGCCAAGTCAGCATGATCCTCTTCTCCCCCATCAAAATTGAGCGCATAACTGATCGGATCGTATCTGAAATCGCTAGATGCCTTCCGATTTCGATTGAATTTCGACACCATTTCCTGAATTGCACTCGCCTTGTCACGGATCCAAACGGAGGACGATCCGAGAAGAGAAGCCGCTGGTGCCTCTTCCTCTTCATTGGATCCGCTGAAACAGCATGAGAACCAACGCAACGAGGATCGAAGGCGTCGCGTGAAAGGGGAACGGCGATCGAACTGGGGTTCCCCTCCCATTGGAGAGAGGGAAAGGTTTAGAAGAGGTATCTTTGACGAGGCGAAGATGTACTTCTGATGGAACCAGTATCGAGTGGTGTTTAAATCTGGCTTTTTTTTATGTGTTTTATTCTTATTATTATAATGCGAAGAGACGGATATGAAGTGAAGGGTTGCCAAGCGTCGAAATCCGATTGGGACATGGGAGACGTTGGGTTTGGATCAAGTTAAGAGTTTCAAAAAAATCGGACCCGCCCATGCCCGTGCCCGTGCCCGTGCCCAGATCCGACCGGACCCGTGGATCCTGAATTCACGGATCTAGCACGGGTCGGGTTGGCTTCAAATCCTCAAAATCCGTATATACTCGTGTCGTGCCTGACCCGTCCCAAGACCCGCCCGTACCTGACCCGTGGACCCTTGGAACAGTGCAAAAATTCAAAAAAATACAAAAAATTCAAAAAAATTGGAATATATATATATATATATTAAAATAATGTGCAGTTTTAAATTCAAAAATTCGAAAAAATTCAAAAAATTCGAAAAATGGACGGATCCGAACCCGACCTGCCTGGTCCCGCCCGGGTTTATCATGGGTCGGGTTGGGAGTTTTGTGTTCGGATCCGGACATACCCGCCCTGTCATTAAAACACTAGATCAAGTCATCGTGGAGTTGACCAGAGAGGGCAAATTTGGTAGTATTTATTATTTTATTCCAGAAAAGAGATTTTGAAATTTTTTGAGAAAAAATTCTAATTCTCTAATAGCATCTCCAATACAGGTATACAGCAAGTGAAAATAATTGTAGAAATTTTAAAAATTAAGCAATTTATTTCTACATTAGTACCATCAAGCAAATAATTGAGAATTAAACACTTCACTAATAAGAATTAAATATTTGTCCAACTCATCTTAAAAAAAGAATAGTCATAATTGCTAAATAAGCAATTTTTTCCATAATGCTAAATAAGCAATAGTCATACAACCCAGCAATTACAAAATAATTGACACATCCGCATAAACAATTACTGTTGGAGATGCTCTAACCTTCGTTCTTCATTGATTTTTTTTTTGTCTTATTTTTATTTCGACACTTTATATTTTTTGTTTTATTCTTATTTTGTCTAATTTTTTTTTAAAAATATTTTTTTGGTGTTAAAGCTAACATTCGAGTTATTCATATTAATTTTTTGTGTGTTCATATCAACTTCACTGATGTTAATACTAACTTTCATGTTGTTCATATTAACTTCTCTGGTGTTCATACCAATTTCTAGTATGAACACTTTTTACAACTAATATGAACACATATTTTATTTAGTGTGCACACCTGTTATGTGTGTTCAGATCGTTGTCATGTATGTCTACCTATCTAATTTTGGTTGTGAATGCATGTGTTTAATTTGTAATTATGATCGTGCGTTCATAAAATATGCATTATCCTGTCAATTTTTTTAACCAAACATATAATTGTTGTTATTTTTTAGGGAAAAGCAAAAAAAAATAATAATTGAGATTATGACTGTGGACCCCACGCAGCGTAGGAGCATATTTTATTTAGGTTTAGTATGTATGTTACATTGTTATTTGTTATTAGCTTGTATGATTAATCATTATTTTTTTTTTCTCATTTTAGGTGAGTATGCGTTGAATTCATCTCCAATGGCTACAATCAGATATGTTTATAAGTTATATTGAGGTCTTATGCAAATGAACTTAAGGGTAATGCTGGTGTGCTCCCTAAATTTTGGTACATCCATGATTATTATACATCCAACGGTATTAATCAGTTGAAATGAGTTATTAGTTATTTCTATTTTTATTCTTTGGTCATTAACTAAAGGTATTATGGGTAGAAAATAGTAGTTATAAATGGAAAGATATATGTATTAATTAAATATCTTGTGCAATGCTGCATATATTGGGCACGGATATTGGTGCGACTTATCAAATATTCAATGGTGCATTTTTTTCCTTGGGCCAAAAAAGAATCCTAATTAATATTTTTACCAAATAAGCTCCATCTTTTTGGAGCAACAAAATATTTAATACTCATAAATCCTTATTATTTTTCCTTTCGTCTCTGCACCTTCCCCTTTCATCTCCGACAAAATGGAAAATTTGCTGAACCGGTGATGCGATGGAGTGAATAGTAGAATGGAAAATTCTGGTATACAAATCCTCCAAAAATAAACATCACCAGATTTCGCTCATATGGCTAGATTAGTGCATTTTCCAATGTAAGTAAAAATACAAATAAAAGCTTATCAAATAACAGCAGATAATGGAGAATAGATTCTTTATGGCGCATGGGAGAGGAAGACGAGACTGGAAAAGTAGAATATGCTGGCATTAGAGTCGGTTACTAGAGTTCAGTCAAGATGTACATATCGCAACCCTTTTTTTTCAATAGAAACGATTTGTCGAAGAGAAGCCAGGAAGTTGTTCTTTTCCTGTTTGTAGTAAATAGAATTATTTTAAACCAAGCCATGTAGTAAAAAAAGTTACATGGATAGTTGATCTCGTGGGCGGCTTCTCCGACATATCGTCCGAATTTTCGAGATAGAGAGATTGAAATGAAAACAGCCGCTCGAACGATTTTGTAGGAAGAGACGTATGGATGCCAGGAGTAAAGAGGCGATGGCCGCTTGGACGAGAACAGAAGAACGGCTGCTCGGACGAGAACGAAAGGAGAGCCGATGAAGATATAAACAGATGATGAACCCTAGTCATCCATTGCAGAAGAAAAGAAAGAAAAATACATCAAGATTTCTTTTTTTAAATCATAAATCCTGGATGTTGATTTCTTGAATGTATATTTCTATTTTTATTTATTTTTAATGTTTCTTTTATCTTACCGTGATTTGCTTAAGTACATTAATAAATGCGCCACATGTTTCATTTCATTTTGTTACTACTATCCTAATTAAACTTATCACATAGAAAAGACTCTATTAGCCTCGGTAAATCAACGGTTCAGATTTTTTAGTACAATAATAAATGGAAGTTCAACAATTTGGGAGCACACCAGAACTACCCTGAACTTAATTATTACTAAACTGGAAAATCTGTTTTGCTAGAGGACTGTAGAGAACTCTTAACACAATGCCCGTTTGGTGAAGTTAAATAGTTAATACATAAAAATAAATTAAGATATTATCTATCCACGTATGCAACAACAACTGGTTCAAAACAGTTTCATTATTAAATAAAGATAAAACGACAACATAGACTCGGCCATGTTAAATAAGTGCCATAAATTCCATTAAATAGTGTACCGTTGGCAACAGGCTGCAGCATAACCATAAAACGGTCAGCAGCGCTTTAATCATTTAATGAGAGCAGAAACTTTAAACTTCTCTCATTTTTCTCATTTCCATTCCTCTCCTTCACATTTATCTTTAAACTTTGAAGCACACACTAAATCTCTGAAAAAACAGCCCCTAATGATGAGATTCATGAAACCCATGCATCGAAGCCCAAACATTATTTCCACGGCCCATATCGCTATTCTCCATCTCTTCAATTAATTTTCTTAATTTTCACCATCTCGATTCTTCTTTTTTCGTTGCTTCGTTGCTGTTCTCCCCTTCAAACATTCCTCGATCACCGCAGAAACGCCTTGGAATCGTTGGAGAAATGCCAGTACGCTCATACTAGATCTCGAGCTTCTCCGATCTGTGAAGGTAATTATATTTTCTTGAATTTGGAATTGTAGGATGAGTTTCACCCGTGATCGTATATTTGCTTTTGTTCTTTACCTCATATTGTGCATTTGATCGATTAACCTTATGTGGCCTATGTATAAGATAAGTTTCATCGTTTATTGGATAGGAGAATCTATAGTAGAGACTAGAGAGAGTCTTGGCCTCATTTTGATTTGATTTTTTTTCCGTGTATTATGATGCGAAGGGTTCATTGAGATTTAAACGAGATATTGCTAAAGGAGACCTAATATTGAGACGCCTTGCTGCAAGACCGTATTTTAATTTCACAATCGGGTAATGTCAGAGCAATCTGTTACAGCGGGAACCCCATACCTAGCATTGTTTTTTTTTTTTGCTTTTTCGAGAAAACAGTACTTACCATACTGGTTACGCATCAGAACTAGAGAAAGCTTATGGTACTGGGAGTTTTTAGTTGAAGGTGGTAATTTACATTATCTGATCAAACTTTTAGCTTGCTGATAACAAGATGAAATTTTGCTTTATTATTGCATAATTACAGCTGAAAACAACGACCTCTTATTCAGACAATTCTGTTTGAAGAATAATTGCATAAAATGGCAGCACGTCCTGCTAAATTGTCCGGCATGCAAAAGCAAGTGCTTTCGCTCTACAGAGGCTTCCTTCGAGCTGCACGATTAAAGGACACAGAAGATCGTGAAAGGATCCATTTGGTTGTTTCTGCTGAGTTCAAAAATAATGCGAAGAATGTAGACAAAAGAAATTTTCTTTACATAGAGCATCTGTTGAGGCGTGGTAAGAGACAGCTGGAACAACTTAAGGATCCTGGTACGAAGGGACTAGCTACTCTTAAGGTTGGTGGATTTCATAGTATATTAATAATCTAGAATTTTAAGTTCGATAACTACTAATTGTCTGCTAACTTTGAAACAGTATTTGTAAATAGCTATTCATATTTCATAGCATATTAATAATCTAGAATTTTAAGTTTGATAACTACTAATTGTCTGCTCACTTTGAAACAGTATTTGTAAATAGGTAGTGGTTTGGTGTTATTTTGTTTGGTCTCAGTTATCCTCAACAAGAGGTAACAAAATAGGGCCTTGTGTTTACGTCATATAGGCTTGGTCAATTTTAGTCAAGGGTTAGCTGGATCTGGTATACCAGTTCTCGTAACTACATTTTCTATCCTGATAACTTTGATCTGAGTTTTACTGTTTAGTTTTATTTTGAATGGTGTGGTTGTTGTATTTTAGTTTTTATTACACTTCTGGTTACCTGGTTTACAGAATGATTTGCTCAACATGATTGGGAATTTAGTTTGTTTTCAAGTTTGATTTGAGATTAGGCCAGAATGTCAGTTCAATTCAGGTCGTTTTGGGCATAGGTGGCTACTTCTGGTTGGTTGAGATCATCCAGCTATTCTGGGTATATGTTCACTTCATTATACCAATGGATACATTCCTGCACTTCAGAATTAATGCCAGCCAAGCGTGGTATAGGCAAAGGATGGTGAAAGCCGGGCTATGTAGCTGCTATACTCCGGATTGATTCCAACTTTCTTTGACAATGTCTTATTGTTCATTATTCTGTAATAGTTAGACTCCTGCTTAGTATTTGAGGTACTGGTGTAGCTAAGTTTCTTGTACTATTGATATGGTGATGTTTTTCATTGCCTTTTCTTTTATTTTTTTGGTTTCAGGTTGATCCAGCTGTACCACCAAGTAACGTCTAGATGGTTCTTCTGAGGGGAAATAATTTGTTTTCATCATTGCAGGTTAGTCTAAATCGTATTATTGCTTACCCTCCTTTATTGTTCTTGTCACACTAATTAATTTTGTGGATTTAGAGATCTGAAGAGGGATCTATTTTTTTTAGAAAGTGCAAAAGAAAGCAAAATGACATACTGGTGCGAAATATGTTATTAATTCATAAAGGCACGTCTTCTTTGAATTATTTATGCCGTCATGAGATGGCAATGTTCATTGCAAGTTGATGAAAAGAACTTTTATATTTTCTCATTCAAAGTACCTCTCTTATTTCGTCATAACTGGAATATGTGAAGGATTAGTTCTGCCTATTCTTCTTTCCTGAATTGAATCTAGGATGTTTTTGGTGTGTTCTACCAGAATTGATAGGCTGAGTACAATAGCTGTTCGTTATTGACAGTCTTAATAAAGTTGCGTGAAGAAAACTACAGAACAATTTCCCAAATTGAAATGCATTGGTTGAAGAAAAAGAAACCACAAACCATATTTGAACATTATACACTGAAGATAGCTAGATACCTTGCTGCTGGTTTATGGTGTGTATATAGGTTACCAACAGCTATCAAACATTAGAGTAGTGCATAAAATTTTACTCACTGATCTTCTACTTCCTCCATTAAAAGGCCCTTATGTAGAACCGTAGTTGACCAAACATACTATATTGAAATTATAATTCGGCACATTTAGAAAAAAAAATATCTGTTTTTCTCCTCAATCAAAAAGACCATGAGCAGACAACAGCTGACTGAATTTATTATTATGCTGCCATTTGGAATGAAAAATAATTAATAATTTTTTTGACGTTAATATGAATTGCTCTGCAACTCTAAAGAAGGGGGGATCAGATGATAAAATGCATAGAAAATCAGCATTATAGATGTCATGAGTTCTTTCAGAATTCTACTTTAATTAATGCGGACTACTGGCCATGTTGGCAATGCTAACTTCGTATCTTCCTTTCTCTATAAAAAGTTTGTGGTTAGCTGGTTATTGGTGATAATCTCTGCTTTATAGATTTTGATCTTTTCCGGTACAAATTATTTAAGAACATAAAATTTCAAGCTTAATTTACTGCACACTGCTGCTATATTTGGAATATAAAATTTAACCGTCTATTATAGGAATTAAGCTTTTAAAACAAATATTAGATTAACATGTTATTTGGCAATAGCAAGATGTAGGTTTTGTATTAACAATCCCGCATTTGGAGAGTTTACAAAATGAGTATGGGACAACTGTTGATAACCGTCACAGTGATTTTTCTGGCTCACAACATGTGACATGTATCATTAGTTGTGTCTATGCTGAAATAGCTGAGTTTCTGTAAGAAAATATTTAAGATGAATTCTTGGAGTTAGTTATTAATTAGGTTTGTGATAATCATTATGTTAGAAATATGAAACATAATCTGAACTAAGAGTTTTTCTTCAAGTAGCTAATAAGTCTCTAATGAACATAGTTGGTTATTGCACCTCCTGATTTAATTTCAGATCAATTGAGATCAAAATGGCATTTGTTTATGTTGATGCTTCACTAATCATATACTAGAACTAGAATGACAAATACTTCTTAGGGTCCAATACAGTTTGTCATTTTCATGTTACCCATGAAGGCATTAACTAGGCATTATACTATTTATCTTTTCTTTTCTTTTTTTTTTTTTTCTGATTCATTGCTCGTAGGCTTACAATATACACTCACAAAAAAAATTAGAAAACAAACTTGAAAAACTCCTCTAAAATTGCCTCTGCTGAGGCTTGAATCTCAGACCTCTCCAATGGAGATCTTGTGTCTTATCACTATATTAGATAGGACTTGACACTATTTATCTTTTCTTGTGAGTAAAGTTGTTATACTACCATTACTATTGGATTTGTATCACCTACAACCCGAAGGAGATTGGAGGGCCCTCAGATTCTAATATTGACCGTACGATTTAAAATGGACTGACTAGGTTGATTTTATTTGTACTGTAGAGGAGTTCTTTTCTTGCAATATGATCCGTTCGATTAAATTGAAGGGTTCAAGTTAGAATAGGAGTGTCCTTTGATCCCTGAGGTGATACAGCTACTTAAAAGGTGCTTTTGGATCTGTCATGAACTTTCACAAAGCTATAATTCCATATGCTTAGTTGCTGAAAGGACAAAAGTAAACAAAAAGACAGCAATAGTGCATACTTGAGAAATTCATTGTGAAAGGAATGCAATATTTAACTTCAATCATATCCTATTGTTCCAAAGGAATAATTCTAGTACGACTGGGGATTCTTCAAGTAGTGTGCCCCTTTTAATTGTGTTCTTGACAATTGTAGTTCAATAATTTCATTGAGGTGACTCAATGTATCGAAGGATGTTAACATGCAAGAGATCTACAAGTACGCATATCTGAACATTTTTTTTAAATAGAGTGCCTCATCAACTTCCTGGACTCAAATCACAACAAATATTAATAATTTTAATAGGCTTGTTTATAGATTAGTTGTGTTTTTAATTTGATGTGATTTAAGTGTCATTTAATATTTCGTCATGAATCATTAGATATTAACCATTAAAATATTGTATTAAGCTTGATAAATTTTGATGAAGTATGAAATGCTACTCAAATCACATCAAATTAAAAATACAATTGATCTATAAGTTCAAGAGTATGCTTATATACTTCTTTTTTTCTATTCTAGTTTGTTTTCATGAATCAATTTGAATTGTTATTGTAAAAATTGTCAAAATAAGCATTGTCAAGAGATCCTCTTTAAAAAAAATTCACATATTTCTGGTTTCTAAGTCGGCATTCATTGTGTTGCATGTTGATGTTATTAACAATGATTATAGTTCTAGTACAGAGACTCAGTTTAACATGTATTGAGGCATTTGAAAATAAATAAATGCTGAAATTAAAGAGGGAGTTCTTATTTCCAAAAAAAAAAGGCCAGTTAAAAGCGAGAAGATTCAAATCAATTTGAACGAACGTCATATGGTAAGATCAGGTTCACCTCTCTATGCAGTCTGGTATAATCTGACATGAAAGAGATCTATATAATATAAGTACTCATATCTGAACATTTTTTAAAGAGTAAATATAACTGTCCCTTCAGTTTCTGTCCTCCTTACGCGTCTCCTCAATCAAATGCAATAATAAATTATTTTTAATTCTTTGTATAAATAATTTATTGACCAATTGCAATGATAATCATTTTTTTAGTATAAAGACTTATTTTCAAGAGAAGATCACCGCATACGTATCCAATCGAAATAAATATAACTGTCTATGATAACATACGTATCGATAGTCGATATCGATTGTGGTATCTAACTCTCTAAAAACAATCATGATATTTTCAAGAGAAGATCACCGCAATTCAATTGTATCACGAAAGACGGTGATTTCATTTTTTTTCTAAATACTTATTTACAATTTAATCGTTAGTGCACTTTAACTTTTCTATATAAAAAATAAATTTATGAGTTATGGCGTTGGATATTGCCATGAGACTTGATGAGACAAAATATCTGGAAGCTTCTCAAATTATTGTCTGACTTTCATCATTTCTGTTTTGATTTGATTTTATGATGATTTTAATTTTTAGGGTTAACTTTTCTAGCAGCGAGTGATGAATGTTACCAGATCACATCATATAAGACGAAGAAAAAATACAACTTCCATGCTGTCTTTGTAAAGAGGGGCAGAGATGTTGACAACTTGATATGCAAAATCCCAAGTAAAAGATATGACCTAACTTAGGTAGACAAATATGGATCCGAATATGTTGTAACGCAGTAACGTGCTATAACAGATGAACAGTCCGGATCGATCGTTAATTTGCGATCGATCGTTCGCGATGGAAATCAGAGAGGCATTTATATTTTGCACGAATCTTGATATTTTTATCAGTGAAAATCGAACGGTCTAAATGTTGTGCTACACCATATCACGCTGCACCAAATCTGTTTCCGACAAGCATCCAACAAGGAGATCTACCAGCATAAGCATAAGCCTTGTGCACTACTAGCTAATCCTAAAACTTTTGACCCGCATTCTTATTTTTTATTTTAATTTATTTTTGTAAGATAGAAGCATTTCTAACATTTTATGATCATACTAAAGAGAGATGTGGGAAAAAACCCAACAACGTCTAATTAAGTAGTTCACTAACCACTACTACAGATTCGACTTTTAAAAGCGGACTAAAACATCTTTTAACAGCGGACTGCACTCCGCTGTAAAAGAAAGTGCTTCTAAAATTCCCCATAGTCTGCTTTTAATAGTTCATCCTTTAAAATCGGATCAATCCGCTTTTAATAGTTATCGTTTAACATCGGATTCTAAGTTGGCGTCCGATTTAAAAAGATATTTTCAAAATTATAAAAGGCATGTCATGTCAGTTCAGTGTAAAAACAACATTTCGCATAATACCAATGCATTGAATTAATGGTCTCCCCGCATGCATTGAAGATGGCTGTCAGGTCGTCGATGTAAAAGAAACTTTATTTTTTTTTCAAAAAATGATCTAGAATTTATAATATTTACAAAAATGATCTAGATTATAATTTTAAAATAACCTAAAATTTCCGAATTTATTCTAAAAAGAACCTAATGTTGTTTATTTAAATTTCAAATTCAAAATTAATTCTACATGTATATTTAAGATTCAAATTTCAAATATATATTTTAGAATCTAAATTTCTCTTGATTCGTGGGATTTTTATTTCTTTTGATTCATGTTCCATTATTTCTAAGAATAAAACATTTCAGATGAGAGAAAAAAAAGTAAATCAAAAGACAAACGAATTTTTTTCAAGTAGCTAGTAAATATTTTTTGCTTAGAGAAGAGATCAGATGAGAAATGAGAAATGTGAATAAAAAAGATGAGAAATGAGAGAAATTGATGAATTATATAGAGAATCAAAGAGGTGATCCGTGGGTTTTTTTTGAGTGATTTTTTAGCGTCAGATCATTCTAGAATGGACGTTGTGGATTAGAAACAATATGACGATCCATGGGATATCTTTTAAAACCGGAGTGTACAAATGATTCGGTTTAAAAGACCCCTTTAACACTGGTATGTACAAATGGTCTGGTGTAAAAGACCCCTTTAACACCGGCCAGTACAATGGTCCGGTGTAAAATACCCCTTTAACATCGGCCAGTACAATGGTTCGGTGTAAAAGACCCCTTTAACACCGGCCAGTACAATGGTCCGGTGTAAAAGACCCCTTTAACACCGGCCAGTACAATGGTCCGGTGTAAAAGAGCCCTTTAACACCGGCCTGTGATATTTTAGCAACCTTTAACACTCAAGTTTGATTAAAGTTCGGTGTTAAAGCTATGGCTGATTTAAAAGGGGATTGTTAAAGCCTCTTTCTGTAGTTCGGTGTTAACATAATATTTTTTGGCAATTAAATTACAAAACGTACATAGGTACAATATTAGATGTTTTTCCGTAATTTTTTTTAGGTGACGCCATAGATGTGAAGTGGTACCGCTGCCGACATGCTTGTACTTCATTTGACAATAATTGCACTTAATCTGTCCATATGGACACGGTTTGAAGTGCTTCCAAACTTCAGATGTTTTCCTTCGTTTCTTCGGGCGTTGTAAACTTTCTCTCGAACTAGGAGTAGAAATATTCTGACCAAGAGTAGAACTAGGAGTTTGAGCTTCTACACTATGCACCTCATCAGTTTGTTGCTATGGAGCTTCATCACTTTTTGTTTCACTTGAATCTACTTTTTTTTCATTTGTCGCAAGACTTGCACCAGCAACAACCGATGATTGTAACATAGCTGATAAAAAGAAATAGTTAATAGTAGAATTAAGTCAGATCAGAGCTAAAACCTAAGCAATAAAGAAATTAGATCAAGTTCAAGGACACAATTAGGATTTAGTGCATAAAGTCCTTTTACAACCCAAAATTATTTATAAACCTACTTTTATCTATCAGATAGAACAATTAAAAGGTCAATAGATAAGATCAAATAAGTGTATAAGAGGAACAAAAACAAAGAAGATAATCTTCTCCAACTACCAACTTTGATATGATTATGTTAAGAAAAAGAACAAATTGTAGAAATCGATTGCTTTATCTTTGCTATTTGATCTATTAAATCTAATCAAGACATATACCACGATCAGATCTAAATTTTTAAGACTTGGAACACACAATCAACCAATAATAATTCAACCGATTGAACAAAAGACAATTCAAATACCTTTCGACTTGACAGGCGATTAATTCAACGAAGAAAGAACAAGATGATTGAAGAAACCTCTCTCTTTGTGGTTTCCCCTATTTCTTTGTGGTTTCCTCGCTAGATTTCATGAGGAGGCGCGACAGAGGTGAATGGGTGATGGCTTGATCATTTGGAACTTGGAACAGAGATCCAGCGACGTAATTTCTAACTCGATGTGGGGAGTGGGGAGTGGGGAGAGAGAAGAAGAGGAAGGTCAGAGGTGCGACCTATGGCGCTGAGAGAATGAAGAGTGAGAATAGAACATCAATAGGTTTTAGGTTCAGTTTTATGTATTAAATCAACGGTTCAGATTTCGCACATTATTCACTACGATCCATATATAACTCTTTAAGACAACGAGTTTAACAATCCGAGCTCGTTAAAGTTCGAGATCGGCTCGTTAACTTAACGAGTCGATCATCTCGTATCATTAACAGCTTAAGCTGATAACGAACGAGTCCAAAAAAAATTTTGACGAGTCGAGTCACGAAGTACGAATATTTCTTGCATCCCTTACCTCCATCTAGAATTTGATTTTTGAATCGTCTTTTTTCCTCCTTTTTCCTCTTCACTGCGGAGACTTCACAGGTTATTAGGTTATGAATATAACCTAGAAAGAAACAGCTAAACATACAATGTAAAGAGACCACCAAAATACTGCTCAAAGACAAAAGCTACCCCTGAATCCTAAATGCACCACTGAGTTCTGAAACAACAACAAAAACATGCAACCGTTTCAAAGATACATCTCATAACTTGCAATCATACAAAACATAAAGAGTCTGTATACAATGCCCTTCATCGATCATCCATGTAAGTCAAACAACAAATCATATTTTTTTCTTCCATTCGATTCATTTCTTTCAGGTTCATGTCTGTTGCTGCGTAGCACAGTACATTGCACAAACGATCAGCAGAAATAAATTGCACCGAAATTGAAATTTGTAGGAATAAATTTTCTTGAGACACATGCAGCACAAATCAAATATTAAAATTTGTGCCTAGTGCGTGTCGTGCCACACTAATTATGATTCTCTCCACTCTCAGATGTGGGTTCAGGATTGTGAAAAGACAAATTCACATGAAAAATAAACTCAAAATTGCAACATGGAGAGTATACTTTGAACCCTTGAGTCATCGAAAAGTTCTTCTATTACATTACAATAAAAAATCTAATCAAAAGCTGCAGAAAAGAATTTTCTGATTCTTAGCCAACATCATACCAAACTCCCAAATTGTTCAATTGTATCGACTTACCTTGATTTCTAAACAGTTGTAATTAGAACTTTTTTTCAAATTAGTAATGAGGGAGCTTCTCATCACTTCTAAGGTAGTGTTTTTCTGGATTTTTTCTGGATGGTGCATAGGAGAGAAAGAGGGTGAAAGAGGAGAACAAGAGTTTGTAATTCTGATTTCGAAATTTACTGTAGAAGTTGAGAGAGAGTGAACAGAAGTGAAGGAGAAGAATTTCTCAGTAGATTTTGAGAGAGATCGGAGAAAATTGTTTCCATCCGATTTTGAAGGTAAAAAACGTAAACCTCTTCGATATTTTTCTCCTTTTCAGTCCACTTATTTCTCTTCCGTCCGAACTCTAGAGCACAAAAGACCGACGTGACCCGACTCGAGAAATCCGTCTGATCCGGCCTGATTTGAATCCGATCCGGTCTCGTCCGAACCGATCTTTCACCCGAAAAAGACCGACGCGACCCGACCTGACCTCGCCCGACCCTATCCATAACTCGAAAGTTGTCAACACATGACGACTCAAAATCCGACCCGACTCGACCTCATCCGACCCAACCCCAACCCGACCTCATCCGACCCAACCCAACCCCAACCCGACAATTGTAAACAATCAAACTAACCCAATCTGACCCGATCCGATCCAAACCCGTCCGTCCGACCCGACTTGCCAGCTATACTAGCCTCTAACCATCAAGTAGAATAGTCACCAATTGCACAGAACTCAATTGTAGAATTTCAAAAGAATTTCGATTGGATACTCCAACTGAAATCCCACTACTTGAGAAAATGTAACTGTACGAACAGATAGGAAACAGTTCTTCAATCTTATCAAATTTAACCTCTGATCTAAAATAAATATGAAAAATGAGAAATATCGTAAAAGGATTAAGTAGACGGGCGGGTCGGGTAGACGGGTTCTGACACGGATTTAGAACGGACGGATTTAAACTGACGATTTTTCAAGGACGCCATCCAAACCCATTCTTAGACCCGCACCCGCGACCCGTCCAGGTTTCAACAGATTTGATCAACAAGCGGGTCGGGCGGGTAAAAGACACGGACGGGGCGGGGCGGGCGGGACCCGAACGGGTTTTAGCACTACACTAAATGTGACATCCAGTGTTCTTTTTTTATAAAAAATGGACAGATCGAATTTATAAGTTTTAAATAAAAACAGCTCTTACTTACATCATCCAAACCTTCCGTTTTAAATTAAACGGACAGGATCGAGAAAAAAGTGAGGTCCTGCTCTTGATGATTGAGACCAGGTTAAGACTAGAAAATGATGGCATGAGATGGTCAATTTATGTTTCTGTTACAAGTACAATGAGGACATATAACTACATAACTCATAATGGTTCACTAAAACCAAAATTAAAATGAAAAGGCTCTGATCACCCACTATCACAAAAAACATTTGGCTCTGACGGTTACACAAATGTTGGTGTCTAAGGAGTTGATAAATTGTATAAAAAGTCATCGACAAATGGGGGTTGCCGAAGATAAAAATAATAATTTGATATTCAAAATAAGACAACCATTTAGGAAAATAACAGTTGTCATAGAAGACCTAAGACAACAATTATTTAATAAATGGTGGCTAGTTCCATTTTTTTTTTTGATGAAAAGATGGGGGTCAAAGCCCCCAAATTTTATTTGTGTTGATCACAGGCAGTGATCTTGTAGTACAGTGGTTATTTACAATGTAAAAGAAATATTAAAACTTCAAAAACCAGAAAGAAAAGACTGAAAAATGCAAGAGAATGCGTCTCATGGTGTCTGCAGCCGATGTACTGATCCTATATCTGTTACAAATAACAAACTAAGCAGTAACATTATTGTTGTACCAGCATCCAATTTCCTGTAGGATTTCCCTACTCGTTTGAGTGATATCCTGCCTTGTCTCTGCAAATGTTCCCCTGCACCGCTCTCTCCATATTACAAAACAGGTTGTGAGCTCTAATCTTCTATCTGCTGTATTCTCCTGCTGTGATGTCATCAAAAGGTGCGAGCTTTGGGTGGTATATCTATGGCTAATCGTTCTGCTTGGTGCGAGGATGTCTTTAATATACTCCCTAAGTTCCACTGCATAGCTGCATTGATGAAATAAGTGCAATGCACTTTCTTGCTCTTGCCTACACATGCAGCAGATGCTCACTAGTTGCCATCCCCTTTTGTTCAAATTGTCTACCGTTGCAAGCTTATTCTTTAACATGAGCCATCCAAATATTATCACCCTGTGCGGGGCTCCAATCTTCCATATTCTCCTTATCTCATCTTTAGGCGATGGCGTTTTTGTCAGGAATGTATATAGTGATTTGGCAGAGAAAAGGCCTGGTTTTCGCAACCACCTGATTGCATCTGCACCCTGCTGTGCTTGTGTTTGTTGTATCAGTTGCAGAAGCATGTTCCTTTGCTGCTGTATCACAGGCTCCATTGGCAATGTCTCTGTTTGGAGCAGTGCTTGCTCTATGTATTGCTGTATTGATTCTGTTTTGTGTCGTGTGGCTGCATATAGGTTTGGGTATGTATACCTGAGCGGTTGGTGCTCCCATATATCGTGCCAGAGCTGAACGGTTGATCCTGTGCCTATTTCAAATTTGGTAGAGCATTCCATGATTGGCACAAGTTTCGCTAGTTGCTTCCAAAATGGTGATGCGTTTGGATCATCCCACGGCCTTTGACATGGCCTATGCATTGGGGCTATTTCTTTCCACCATGCCCCCTGATCTTGGTGCCAGTACCAACACCATTTTAGCAATAGCGATATGTTTGTTGTTTGAAAATCTCTGATACCAAGCCCTCCCGAGGCCTTTGGCTTGGTTGCTAGCTTCCAATTCACCATGTTTAAACCCGTTTTTGCGTTTGCATCCTTTTTGTGTCCATGCCATAGAAAAACTCTGCGGATTTGGTCTAATTTTTTCAGTGCCCATTTTGGTATTTTAAACACAGCCATGAAGTATTGTGGGAGTGCTGAGAGTACCGAATTTACCAAAATGACCCTGCCTCCTATCGATAGCAAGGCAGCTTTCCATCCCGCCAGTTTGTGTTGTGCTTTTTGTATTAGGACTTGAAAATCAGACCTTGTGAGTTTTCTGTCTGAGAGTGGAAGGCCAAGGTACTTCATCGGAAAACATGTAGCCTTACAAGCCAGCATTGCAGCTAGTTGATTGGTGAGCACTGGAGGTGTTGTTGTTACGGCTAATTCTGACTTCTGCAAATTTACCTGCAGTCCCGATGCTCTTCCAAAAATTTGCAAGACCAACTTGAGATTGGCAATTTGCTGATGTATTGGCTTAATGAAGATCAAAGTGTCGTCCGCATATAGCAAGCTAGATTTACAATCGGGAAAGCAAGGTGCAAGGAATCTCAGTTCATTCAATTTGGTCAGCCATGTGGCAAGGCAATCTATTGCAATGTTAAACAGGTAGGGTGACATCGGGTCACCCTGCCTAACTCCTCGCCTAAGTTGGATGCTCTTGCCGGCTACACCATTTAGTATAATTCGAGAACTACCATTGAGGATTTTGTTTTTTACCATTGTTATCCATTCTTCTTGAAAACCTCTAGCTTGAAGGCATTTGCATAGAAAACTCCAATCTAACGTATCAAATGCTTTATATATGTCTGCCTTGAAGAGTGCCACTTTTTTTCTTTGTCTGGAAGCCGAGTGTATAAGCTCCTGAGCATATACAAAACCTTGCAGAATGCTTCTTCCCTTTAGAAAACCTGTTTGGTTGGGGACTAGGAGGGTGTGCAGCAGGGGTTGCAATCTAGATGCCATTATCTTGGAGTATATCTTCTGTATTGCGTTTACCAAGCTAATTGGTCGAAAATCATTTGCCTTGGATGCTTGGTTGGTCTTTGGTACAAGCACAATATATGAGTCATTCAAGGGCGCCAAGGATGCACTTTGGTTTCGGTTGATTGTGTTGTACACAAGCAACAGGTCTGGCAATATCAGTGAACTAAAAGTTTTGTAAAACTCTGCCGGGAATCCATCCGGGCCAGGTGATTTTCCCGATTTCCATGAAACAATTGCCTTGTGAATGTCTTCTTCTGTTATGGCTCGTTGCATCTGCATAGCTTCTGTTGTCTGGATTGTACTCTGTGCATACAGTTGCTGCAGATCAAAGTGCACATCGCTGGCTTGTTGTGTACCAATCAACAAACAGAAGTGATCAAAAAATGTTTTGGCCTTTGATGAGTGCTCAGTTAGATGCTGACTTCCATTTTGCACCATTGGTATGAGGTTATTTCGTTTTTGTTGCGTTGCTACAGAGTGAAAGAACCTTGTATTCTTATCTCCCTCTTTTACCCACTGCCTCTTGGATCTTTGCTTCCATTTTGTTTCCCTCATTTGTTCCACTGTCTGTATTCTCTCTGTGATGAGCTGACGGGTAAGCTTTTCAAGAGCAGTTAGTGTGCGCCTCTCCTCTTGCTTGTTTAGCCAATACAGTACTGAATCACATATTTTCTTTTGGTCCTCTATGTTACCCACTCTTTGTATGTGCCATCTCTTGCTTACTTTTCTTACTTGACTGAGCTTGATGCCTAAGGCCTGCGGGGTGCTGGCTGTATCAAAAGATGCCCATGTCTGATGCACCAATTCGTGATATTCAGGGAATTTAAGCCAATAGTTCTCAAATCGAAATGTGTTCGGTAGAGGGAATTTTGTACCAATCTTACATTGTATCGGGCAATGGTCAGACACGTCAGATTGCAGGGCCCATTGCGTTGTATTTGGAAATTTGGCATTCCACTCAGATGAGATGAAGAATCGATCTAATCTGGAAAAGGTCGGATTGTCTCTCGTACTAGACCACGTGTATTGTCGACCATTCAGTGGGAGGTCAATTAACTCCAAGTTGTTTATCAACGTGATAAAAGCTCTATCTGGTCCTCTGGTCCTGTTGGATCGGTCCGCATGGCATATGGTTTGGTTAAAATCTCCAAGAATCATCCATGGTGTATCGTCAAGTGGTTGATGGTTTTGCAATTGGTTGAAAAATTGTGCTCTGTTATTGGTTGAGGCTGGGCCATATACACCTGTCACCTTGCATTTGGAGTTATCAAAATTTAATCTAAGCGTCACTGAGATGCAGTGGTCAGATGCTTGAGAAGAGAGCAGTGTCAATTTTGTTGCATTCCATGCTAAAATAACACCTCCTGACCTACCATTTGCAAGAATTGTCTCATGTTGCGTTAGATTTCTTCCCGTTATCTGCCTTAATACTTGAGAATTTACTGTTGATAGTTTCGTTTCCTGTATGCAAGCTAAGTCCGCTTTGCTTTGCTCGAGAAATGATTTAACCCTGAATCTTTTGTGCTTGTCATTTATGCCTCTTACATTCCACGAAATAAAAAGCAAAGTTCTGGCTAAGTTCATTGAAAGATTGATTTCAAGCTGGTACACAACTGGTAATTGAAACAAACAAAGAAAAAGATAAGTCAGAGTCCCTGACTGTGGGGCTTCCATACGGCCATGCTAAGTCTTGCTCTTCATAGAGGCAGGTCAAACCCTGGGACATACATCAGAGGTACAGTGTCCCTAATTGGCGTCTGAGGTGGTGTCTCAGCGATTTCCTGTTCTTGATTGGCTGATGATGCTTCCTCAATCATACCACGGATGGTGTCATCAATCTTGAGACCCGAGGCCTGAAGTATGTCCATGACTTGCAAGGCTTGCAATGGATCCTCTTGCTCATCGAGGTTGAAAGGAATGCTGGCACTCTTCTCTTTTGGTTTGCTAAGCTTTGCTGTATTTGCAGAAATCCTTCTTTTCCCTTGTAACCGAGGGCTTCGTCTGGTCGGCTGATGATATGCAGTATTTCTTCTACCTTTGGTATTGTTCTCCTTTCCATTTACCTTGGCAGTTGGGCTCTGCAAGCTCTGCTTGTTCTCCTTCTTCCCTTGTTCCATTTGTGTTGATGGTACATTAACAGTGCCTTGCCGGGGTGCTGCATCACTACACTCTTCCATGGCCCATTCAATCATCAGTGGCTCTGAGACATTTTTTGGGCTTTCTATAAAAGGAGGATCCAATTGACAACCTTTATCCTCATTAATTTTCATTGGTTGGGCTTGGCATACTGGGCCCAAATCAAGTGCTCTTTGGGCCTGTGGATAATTAATGCAGCACACAGAGGCTGAGAAATCACCGTCAATCAAAGGATGCTGAGAGATCTGTGCCGAGATATTCTGAATTGTACCTCGTACTATCTGACCCACAGAGGCTTCATTAATGCTCAATTGTCCACTCATCTTAATTGTGATGTTGGCAAAGCTGTCTTGAGCCACTAAACATGCTTGCTTGAGTGCTGCTATTGGAAGGATGCAAACTGTAACATTTATGGGGATGTGATGCGGTACAGGTTGAGCATAGATAGTAAGGATTAGCTGCAATGCGTCAGCTTGCACAGCAAGAGTGGCTGGGTTAGCTGTGGCAGCGGCTAGTGTAAATCTATGCATCAGTGTCACCTTTGCTGGATTCTTCATTCCAGCCCATTGGACTACCTCTCTGCCCACCTCTTCCGCCGAGTTCACCGCTAGGTTAGATTCTACGGCTATGTCCACCTGCTTCTGTGTTCTCTTCATCATTTCACAATTGCCCTCTTCCATGGTCGCATCATTAGTTTTCCAGCCTTGTTGCCTCCATTCACGTGGCGATCTGGCTGAATCATCAGTGTATATGGTGTTTCCTGATGACGACGACGATGATGTTGGGTAACGGAGTATGGCCATGTTTGTGTTCTGCATTGATGGTTGTGAATCATCAGGCGGTGGTGGGTAAGGTGCATTTCTCCAATTTCTCCATGCCGCGATAATTATGTCAACTGGTGTGACATATGGCCCTTCTCTGTACATGTAAGCATGTGGGATATTCCGAGAGTGTTTTGTCTCAATTAGGGCTGTGATATGCTTGAAATGACCAGCCGGTTCACCAAAGGGCATGATGTGTAGGGGATTGCCAAACTGTTGAAGGAAGCCTGTTATTTGAGGCGACGTCCAAGTTTGAAGCGGTAAGCCTATCAACCTTACCCAGACTTGGTGCGTCGGGTGATCGTGAGCCATTGCAAATCTTGGTAACCATTGCTGAACACGGAACTGGACTCCCTTCTGTGGAATCGTGTATATTCCTGTGCATACAATATTGTCTCGAAGGGGTTCTGTTGAGCATCTAACGAGGTATGGGGTAAGTGTGGCAGGGGAGACACGGAAGTCAGTGACCGGTCTGTTGTGGATGAGAGCCAGTTTATGTGCTATCAGTTGCGGTAAATCAGGCGAGGTCGCACCACGTATAAGGACAATGAGCCCCACGTTGGTTAGGTACGCATTATCCTCATTAAGACTTCTATGTTCTGGCTTGTAGCAATCTCTAATTATGGGTCTCTCTTCATGAAAGTCAGAGGCTGGCATCATTGTCGAGCTTTTCCCCTGGTGCTTTTGGTCTATTGTGGGTGTTTGAGTAGCAGCTTTTGCGGTGCGTTTTGGATGCTGAGGGTGGCATGCCTTTTGTAGGCAACTTGCTTGCTTGTGTCCATATCTACCACATTTGTAGCATTTAATGCCAATGGTGCAGTTCCTTCTGATGTGTCCCTGTTTATTGCACCGGAAGCATGTCCTTGTTTCTTTGGTCTTAAATGCTGGTTGTGCAGTTTGTCTCTTCTTAGACGTGGCAGTTTGCCATTCCATTGTGGCATGAGGTATTTTGACATATTTCTTTGGTCGTGGTGGCGTTGCTAGTAGGGTTTCTTTAAATGACGTAGACTTTGCCCATGTGTTATATCTTGTTGAGGTCTGAGCTGGGGTCGATTTGTTGCTCCTGAGGTTGGGTGGTAGGCTGTCCGGTTGTAGAGATGGTCGTGGGTGTAAGGTTGGATGGGGTGTCGCCTGGAGGTTTTGGCCATTAGTCTTGAAGCGGAGCTTGGGGTGCATGATGAAGATCTACACGATGGCTAGTTCCATTTTTGCTAGCCAATACATACCACTAAACTTATTACATCATTACAATTTTTTTTATTAAACATATAATATGATTTTCATTACAAAAATTGTTTCATTACAATCTATAGTCACAATTAAGAAAAAACAAAAGGAAATAAAGCACTTAACTAGAAAAAAAACTAAAAGAGTTAGCAATTCACATCCTGACTTTAGCTTGCTAATTTCTACAGACTTCAATATATATTAAAAGAGCATAATTCATATATTTTCAAATCAAATTGAAAAATAGAAATTGTACCTTCAATCTGCACTTTCAATTTATAATTCGCACTTGGTTGAGACTTGAACTATTTTTCAGTTGGAGGTGACGTTACAACGCTTGCCAATCATTGTCCAACGATTGGCACTGACTCTGAATGCAGATGGTCGTTTTTGGGGCATTTATTATTGGACAAACCATTGTGACGGTTCTCAACCGTTACACAATGGTTGTCACTGACTTTGAGACATTTGATTGGTTCTTTGCACAATTTTCTCAAGCTTAGATTTCTAAATTAATTAAACATACAAAGAATTATACTAAAGCTATCTTGGTACATGTTCTTGAATATATTGCTCGCTCGTATTTTGCATCTTGATTTTTTGCAATGAAGTCCCTACAAAAGTTTCATACACAAAGCAAAGTGAAATTTAAGTTTGTTTTGCAAATTGACAAATATAAAGAAATTGTTTGATACAACAATCTTTTCCTTTTGTCGATTTGCAAAACTATAAAAATATGTGCATAAAAAAATAATTGTAAAATATCACACATTCTTTTCTCTCCCTTTTTATGAATCGATCAAAAGGGCACATTATTCAATAATGCTCCCCTTAATTCTTACCTATGTCAAATGAATGCACATATACTAATCAATAATGTAAGTGAATGAAGCAATAATAATAACGAGAAACATGGGTAAAAATATAGCAAGTAGGCATAGGAACACCATAGCTGTAATACAAATTACAAGACAATGTTCAACAAATTAAAATTGTTCCAATTTAACAAACACTCTTAATAACACTACAATAGTATAGCATAAAAATAATAGAAAATAGCAACTAGAGAACGTAAATAAAGAGACACTCAAATGCTCATGAAAAACCATCAATGTTGATGTCGTGATCTTCACCATGGATACTATCACCAATATCATTGGTGCGTCCAGGATGTGGTGTGGTCGTATCGTGAGAAGTAGCTGTTAGAAATATTGAGGTTTAGAGTAGCAAAAACTAAGATCAAATAATAAGGCGAAAGTATTTTCAATCAATAATTACAATTAAAGCTTTTAGATTTTAATCACCTAGCCAAAAATTAAAGTAAGTAAGTTCTAGAAATAGAGCAATTCACAAATCACAAAGAGCAAGAGTAATAAAGAGAGAGAGAGTAGAAAGCAAGAGCAATCAAGAGAACCAAAAGAACACGCGATGTAACGTGGTTCAGCCTATCAATAACCTGGCCTACGTCCACGGGTCTCCTGGAACCAAATCTTCCTTCTAGGACCGATTTCACTAACAAAATATGTGTTCTTTACAATTTCGAAATCGATCTTTGATTTCTTCTAAACAAGCAAATCAATCTTCGACTCCTAAACTCCTAGACCAATGTAAGGGGCAACACCACACTATACTATAACGGTCCGATTGACAAAACAATCTAGAACAGGGATGTACTACTTGACAACACAAATGTAGTGCACCAAAGACTAGAAACTAGCAAAAGAAAAGTTCTCAGATTGACAATTAGACTATGAGTGTTATCCTAATGCTCTCAGGTTTAGGTAGCTGAACGAGAAGGCTCTTTAGCTCTTTCTGGTGCTCAATTAGCAAATCAAGGACGAAGGATGCATCATATTTGATACTGACTATCGATATCGATATTATTATGCACATTTAGTTGAGTTACTATGCACATTATTTGAGTTATTATGCATGTTATTTTATACTGAAATTTTTATTATACATGTTAACAAAATAATGTGTATAATAACTCAAATAGCATGCATAATTATTTCAATACAAAAAATAACATGCATAACTATTTCAGTACAAAAAATAACATGCATAATAACTCAAATAATGTGCACAATAACTCAACTAGATGTGTATAATAACATCGATATCGATAGTCAGTATCAATACTGTCAATCAATACTAGAGAGAAGAGATGTGATAATCTTTGACATAGATTCGTGTTGAAGAACATAATTAGAAGAGTTGATCTCAATAGTTGCATGCAGGCTTAAAACAGAACAATCAACAATTAAATTTAAGGGTTTCTAAAAAACAATTAAATTTAAGGATCGGACTAACAGTCCTTCAATCTATGTCTCCACTCTTGCCATCCTAACTAACTTTGTCAAAAATGAAAAACTAAAGAGTCAAAAGCGGATAAAAATGAAAAGCTGGACCACACGCATTCTTCTGAACTTTTCCGCCCTACACACTATCATGAATGTTTTGCACATAATGCATGGAATACGGACTAAATAAAATATGTGTTCAGACTGGTTAAAAGAGGTGTTCATACTAACTATTTCAAGTTTGTTTTTGCACTGTTTCAAGTTTGTTTTGCACAGAATGCATGGGGTATAGACTAAATAAAATAGGTGTTCAAACTAAATAAAATAAATGTTCAGACTAGTTGAAAGAGGTGTTTACACTAGCTGTTTCAAGTTTGTTTCTGCATTGTTTCATGTATGTTTTGCACATAATGCATGGGCTGCAAACTAAATAAAATATGTGTTCATACTAGCTATTTCAAGTATGTTTTTGCACTGTTTCAAGTATGTTTTGCACGGAATGCATGAGATGCGGACTAAATAAAATATATGTTCAGACTAGTTGAAGGAGGTATTAATACTAGTTATTTCAAGTCTGTTTTGCACAGAATGCACGTGGTGCAGACTAAATAAAATAGGTGTTCATACTAAATAAAATATGTGTTCACACTAGTTGAAAGAGGTATTCATACTAGTTGTTTCAAGTCAATTTTGCACATAATGGTGTACAGACTAAATAAAACAGATGTTCAGATTAGTTGTAAAAGATTTTCATACTAGAAGTTGGTATGAACATCTCGAAAGTTAGTATGGACATCTACAAAGTTAGTATGAACATTAGTGAAGTCGGTATAAGCACCAGAAAATCTAATATGAACACCTGGAATATTAGTCTTAATCCCAAAAAAATATTCAAAAAAGAAATAAGACAATAAAAATAAGACAAAAAAAAAAGAAAACGAGAGACAAAAGTAGGGGCAGAAGATCGAGAATTAGAAGATTTTTCTAAATTTAAATACGAAATTTGATGATCCATTAATTTATGCAGGATCTTAACAACTACTTGCTTAATATCGGAGAGAAGATAATGTTAAACCAAAATCACCAACCCTAGAGGGAAAAAGTATTTACTTTCAAGAGAAATTCTTCTTTTGAAAAAAAAAATCGGCACTGTATGTTAATTAACATTAGAATGCGCAATTCCATTGGAAGTGGTTGACATGCACCTCCGAAATCAATTTATCTTGAATTTGAATAGTTTGGTTTCAGAAACATTATTGCGTTTGTGCAATGAAATAAATTACTATAAATGCAATCCATTAATTCATTGAGTAATTCTAGCGTAAATCCTAAATTTCTGTACATCCTATTTTATCGTACATCCAACGGCTCTGATCACCTCATTGGATGCATCAGATCTTCCTATATTTGACTTAACTTAATAAATGAAGGTTATGTTGGGTAATGTTCCTACAGGCCTAAAAAGGAAATTTAATGCCCTGCTGGCCAATTTGATTGGGGTAGCTCGGGATGCGGAATTTAAGCCTAAATTTATGGAAAGGCACAACAGAAGATCATTTTGTTCCTCTGAGGCGATAATTACAAAGGAAGGTTTCCGGTTTCTCCCTTTCTTTCCAATCTCCTCCTTCGACGATTTCAAAATGGTACAAACACCTCGGAGCTCAGGAGAAATGTTCGACTGCTGCTCCATCACCTTGCAGTTGAACTCAGCAACTTACGAGCCGAGAATTTCTCGAGCCACTGATTTGTCTGAATATCGAGCAGAAGGGTGACGGAAACAGAGCGGTGCCAGAAGGGAAGGGAATGATGGGGACGAAGGGATCATGAGGTGACGAAGGAAGCAACGACAGTCCCCTTGCAAATTGCTTTTAAGGTACCAATCGTGACTTCACAGTTAACGACAATACCATTTTTGGGAGCAAGCTTTTGTTTAATTTGTTCCCAAATGAAACAGTCCATGTTTCATTACAATTGAATTTTTTTTCAAAATAGTTTGTCTGTTTTTTGCTAAAAGTTTGAATTTCTAACAATAGGGTTGATGAATTTCTGATTAGAAGGAGAAGTTATAGGATAAGAATTATGGTAATGTATTCAATTTTTATTGCTTAAACTTTAATGGTTGTTATTGCTATATATATTAATTTCTGAATTTTGTTGCAAATATACTAATTGTCAATGAACCATTTGAACCTCAGGAGCTCAAACTTCATGAGACCTCTGCTGCTTGTGTGCCTAGGTTACTCGTGTCAGTCATCAATAACCTGAGCGATGCTCAAATTCATAAAGTGAAAGATTTAGGTTTCGGTGGTATTCTGCATTTACACCCCCATTAGTTTGCGTATGGGTCTATGTAGGTACTTAGCTGATGGTTATGACACTAAAAGAGAGGAATTCAAAATTAAAAATTTCTCCTTACCAATTACAACCTGGGATGTTGTTTGTATATTTGGCATTTTAGATGAAGGTCGAAAAATTAAGGACAACAAACGAGAACCGAATCAGATCCTATTCAAATCTTATGCTGATTCTGAAACCAATGAAATGACCTTTGTGAACCTTGCATCGGCAATATCTAGGGATGATAATGCTGATGACAATTTTATTAGAAGATTTATGCTCTTGTTGATTTGCACTGTTCTGGCGCCTAAAATCAGAGGAATTGTTCCAAAACGCTTCTTGAACCTAGTGGAAGATGTGGTTGAAATTTCAAGTTTTAATTGGGCACAATTCACTAGATGTGAACTTATAAAAAGTATTTTGAAATTTAAGAAGGACAGAAAGGGTTGTTTTGGAGGAAATTTGTTATTATTGCAGGTATGTCTCTTTATACCAAATGTTCATAGTGTTAACTACTTAGACATTCTTACAATACATTTTGTACTATTTGAACAGATTTGGTATTTCGAGCACTTTCAAGCACCATCTGATAAATTCAAGGACAATATACATGAGCCTTTAATACAAAACTGGAATGAGGACAGAGCTCAAGAGAGGGATGTTTATGATACAAATAATGGGCGTGGGTCAGGAAACTTTGTCTTGCGCCTAGCCAATTCAGAAAAGCATGGTCCTGCTGAAACAATCTTTTCTAGCACTCCTTCGAAGAGAAAATCAGCCTCTGAACCATGCAATGATTTCAATAAGGTTACACTGTGTGCAATCCAAATGTTATTATTTTTCAAATTAATGTGGCTTATGTTTGTTTGCAATTATTATTCAAATTAATATGGGTTATCTTTGTTTTTGTTTATATACACTATATTAGAATTGTACGGATCCCTACGATCACATTTTGATGAAATTATCATCGCTTGAGGAAAGAATGCGTAACATTGAAGATAAAGTGAGTTATGTGTCGATTATATATGACATGCTATTGAAGGTACTAATTTAAACTAACTTTATCAATATTTGCAAGTAAATTCACCTAACAATTTTTCTCTATCTATGGAAACTTTGGTTACAGCTATTGCAATCTCCCGCTAAAGATATGCGATCGAGCCTTGACGCATTTGATGCAACCAACAACAATAAAGAAATTACTGGTATGAATGTACAAGCAACTAATACTCCTGACTCTGAACAATGCCATGATGGTTTAATATTTGAGGTACTTATTTCTCATTTATTGTTCACTACATATAGATCACAATACAGGAAAGAAATATGCTTGTAAAGAAGTTAGTATTGTAACACAAAAATATGAATTTACAAGCACACTCAGTATTGTAACACAAAAATATGCTTGTTCAACAGGAAAGAAAGGAATGGTGTATTCCAGTTTTGAATGAACTCGCCAGTGCTGAAGGAGATGTAGATGGTAAAGAAGTTAGTTGCAGTGGAGAAAAGTTTGAACAATATGTGGCGACAAATGAAAAGCCCATTATTGAAGATATAGTATGTACTCCAGTACATAATCAAGCGAAGGCAAACCATAGAGACAAATCGTCCAGGCCATCGGTGTTGATGAATCCCAAAATGTCGAAAGTTTTGAGAAAACTAAGTCCAATTGATATGTTGATAATTAAATTTGTTGCAGAATATATGTCTTCAAAACCAGAAGAAGTATTGGTTCAAATAACCGGTGTACAGTTAACAGCATACACGTTAAACAATCTCATCGCCACTGAAGGTTGGCTTTGTGACAAGGTATGCCAAGAGAAATTATTACGTGTTAACTGTTTATGGTGTTTTGAAGTAGTTTATGAAAATGTTCACAGTAATTGCAGATTATTGATTGTTATATTGATCTTGTGTCTCTTCCACGGTTGGTAAACGACAAAGTATTCCTGGAAACCACTTGTACAACCCAGTGGATACAATTTTTAGCTGGTACGAAACCGGATGATCGAAGAAAAGAACATGCTGTGAATTGGGGCCAGCTATACATCAAATGCAAGATGGTAGGATTTTTCCTTCAATAACGCAGTTTAAATTCTTCTACGATAAATTGTAAACATAATATTTTGTAGGTTATGTTTCCCATCAACTATGAGAATCGTCATTGGTTTGTTGGAGTGTTGGATTTCTCTAAACAAGAGTTCCAGATCTTAAATTCAATGCCACAACTTGGACCTCCTTATGAAGAATCAACTAAATTGCTGGTAGTCCTTGGTCTTATCAAAACTCGCTTTTATTTTTATCAAATTAATGCTAACTTGTTGATTATTTGGAATGATTTTAGCGGGAAGGCATCAGCATGGTGTTCCACCAACTTTCACTTTTGAAAAAGACAACCTTACCTTTTGAAGAACCAAACGTTTCTAGTTGGCCAATACGAGTGATAGAAAATCTACCATTACATAATGATTGGTAATCTCACAAAATTGAAGTCGTGCAAAATGTTTGTTCTTGTATAATATTTTGCAACCTCTAATTCCAGTTTTAATTTGTAACCCATCTAATGTAGCTCTTCGTGCGGTGTATTCTCTCTCAAATTCATGCAGTACTAGAATGGGCATAAACTTGGCAGAAAGATTTTGGCTGTAAGTACAAACCCTTCCTCATATTATTTAAATGTCTTGCGAATATAAATTTCTAAGTTATTTCTTTCTTGCAGGATGATGTTGGACTAATAAGAACGAAGATGGTTACTGACTTGATTTTGTGCGATCAGAATTCCAAATGTAATATTCGGGAGGAAATGCATGAGCTAGCACGAAAAAATAATATTAGAATGAAAAGGCTTAAAATGTAATAGCATGGTTTTTTGAATCTTCTACTGTATTTCATATGCTAGATTACAACTTGAGATCAAATTGTCTACACATGTTTTAATAAGTCTATTGCTGCGTTCAAGTATGTAGAATCTAAGATTGAAATAGAATTTGTAATTTGTGACATTCCCATCATTTCAGTTCAAATTGACGATAGTTAGGTCCAACAAAAAAAAGGTTGAAAAACAGTACAAATATTTAATAACTAAAAAGAAACTACATACGTGAAGCGTCATACGTGAAACGTGAAGCGTCATACGTGAAACATCTTACGTTAAGCATCTTACATGAAGCATCATACGTGAAACGACATACGTGAAGCGTCAAACATCAAGCGTCAAGCGTCATACGTCATACGTGAAGCGTCATACGTGAAGCGTCGTGCATCGTACGTCAAGCGTCAAACGTCAAGCATCAAGCGTCATACGTCATACGTCATGCATAAAGCGTCAAACGTCAAGCGTCAAACGTCAAGCGTCAAACGTCAAGCGTCAAGCGTCAAACGTCAAGCGTCAAGCGTCATACGTCATACGTCATGCATAAAGCGTCAAGCGTCAAGCGTCAAGCGTCAAGCGTCAAGCGTCAAGCGTCAAGCGTCAAGCGTCAAGCGTCAAGCGTCAAGCGTCAAGCGTCAAGCGTCAAGCGTCAAGCGTCAAGCGTCAAGCGTCAAGCGTCAAGCGTCAAGCGTCAAGCGTCAAGCGTCAAGCGTCAAGCGTCAAGCGTCAAGCGTCAAGCGTCAAGCGTCAAGCGTCAAGCGTCAAGCGTCAAGCGTCAAGCGTCAAGCGTCAAGCGTCAAGCGTCAAGCGTCAAGCGTCAAGCGTCAAGCGTCAAACGTCAAGCGGCAAGCGGCATACGTCATACGTCATGCATAAAGCGTCAAGTGTCAAACGTCAAGCGTCAAGCGTCAAACATCAAGCGTCAAGCGTCAAGGGTCAAGCGTCAAACGTCAAGCGTCAAGCGTCATACGTCATACGTCATGCATAAAGCGTCAAGCATCAAGCGTCAAGCGTCAAACGTCATGCATCAAGCATCAAGCGTCAAACGTCAAGCGTCAAGCGTCAAGCGTTAAGCTTCAAGCGTCATACGTTATACGTCATGCATAAAGCGTCAAGCATCAAGCGTCAAACGTCAAGCGTCAAGCGTCAAGCGTCAAGCGTCAAGCGTCAAGCGTCAAGCGTCAAGCGTCAAGCGTCAAGCGTCAAGCGTCAAGCGTCAAGCGTCAAGCGTCAAGCGTCAAGCGTCAAGCGTCAAGCGTCAAGCATAAAGCGTAAAGCGTCAAGCATCAAGCGTCAAGCGTCAAACGTCAAACTTCAAACGTCAAACGTCAAGCGTCATACGTCATGCATAAAGCGTCAAGCGTCAAGCATCAAACGTCAAGCGTCAAGCATCAAACGTCAAGCTTCAAACGTCAAGCGTCAAGCGTCAAACGTCAAGCATCAAGCGTCAAGCGTATGACGCTTAACGCTTGACGTTTGACGCTTGATGCATGACGTTTGACGCTTGACGCTTGATGATTGTCGCTTCACGTATGACGCTTCACGTATGATGCTTCACGTTTCACGTATGATACTTCACGTATGACGTTTCACGTATGATGCTTCACGTAAGATGCTTCACGTATGACGCTTCACGTTTCACGTACGACGCTTCACGTTTCACGTATGATACTTCACGTATGACGTTTCACGTATGATGCTTCACGTAAGATGCTTCACGTATGACGCTTCACGTTTCACGTACGATGCTTCACGTCAAGCGCTTCATTTGTGCTTAGACTCTTTCTTTTTAGTTATTAAATATTTGTACTGTTTTTCAACTGTCCCATAGGGCCTTGTTAAAAATAGATCATAACATCTCCAAATCTGTAACCAAATTCGAATGATATTATCAAAACCAATGATACAATAAGTTCATGGTACCCTTTTTATACCAGAGATACAATAAGTTCTTTAAACAGTCCCATAAGACCTTGTTAAAGGAAAAAAAAAAACATCATAAAATCTCCAAATCTGTAACCAAATACATCATGCTTTGTTCTACATTGCACCATTTCCTTTACCTCTCATCTTGGCCCTGTCTACATCTCGTGCTAGTTGCAGAAAAGTAAAGTAATAATAAGCAAACAAAATCAAACAACAAACAGAAATATGTGATGGAAATTATATTTTTTCACCTGCTTCTTCATTATGAGTTGTTCGCTTCCTTGATTTTTTTATTTGAACCCTCTGTGGTTTCTACAAAATGTTTTTCAGTTTCAGTCCAGTTTTTACTCAATTCCATAGAAAAGCTACAAAAGAAAGTAACATAAATTAAAATCATTCAATTACAGAACTTACAGAGAGCGAGGTGTAGGGATTTCCGCCGTTGGGCATGTTCTCATTGAATGTCCGGCTCTTTTACAGTGACCACATTTGTAGGTACGTCTCTCAATGAAATTTTGGTGCCTTTTTGGCTTGCCTTTGGTCTTTACTTTCTTGGGGTCACGAACTTTGTCTTCAAAATTTTGTTGGGTTTCCAATGCTTTCTGCACTAACTTCATCGTTGCTACCTAGCTTTTCTTATCCTTGGAAGCCTTGTTGAAGAGAGAATTACCCAAATTAGATAAATCGTGGTACATGGATAATTGATCAGACCAATGATATACAACACTATTTTGATTTGAGGCAACTCTTGATTTTGCATTCTTGGTCCAACGCACTAAAATGCAACACATGGGAATGGAACAGACTTGCAAGTGTGTCAACACTCTGAACAGGTGCCTACAAGGTATTCCTTCAAACTCCATTTTAGGGCAACTACATGCTACTTTGTCATCTCCAGTGGCAACAACCCTCAGCAGCCTTTTGGTTACTTGATTATTAAACGACACCAAAAATGTAGTGGCTCTCAAATCATCTTGCAATACCTCAACTATGGAATAGTCCGCAGACATTCGTATTTCCTCCTGAACTAGCTGGAAAACCTTTGGTGTGTATACCCGAGCAGCATCCGACTCGAGGCTTTGGAAGTTTGTCCTGAGATCTGGGAAAGAAAGAGACGAATCAAAATCCAGCTCTAACTCATTCCGACGAACTCTTGCAACACAACGCTCATAGTGGAGGAATAAATCTAATAGAGTCATTGTATGACTTAAATGCTTGTGCAATACAGCGTTCAAGCTCTCACTACGCTGAGTTGTTCGCATACCAAGAGATAACTCTCTCTGTAAATAAGATGTTGCCCATGATCTTTTCAACTTGTACATGTCATTGAACCACTTGTTTTTACTTGAGATGTTAAACTTTTTCATGTAATCGGTCCACTTAATTTCAAATTCCTCTGGATCCCGTATATCATGTAAAAAATGTCTGAATCCTGGAATCATGGATGAGTGAAGGTTTCTAGACATATTGAGCTCAATGTGCCAGATGCACAATCTATGATGACTGTTTGGAAAAACCGACTTAATTGCATTTCGCATTGCATGATCTCCGTCTGTAATAACTGACTTTGGATGAACTTGATACATTGCCCTCAAGAAAGCTCTCAACAACCATACAAATGACTCCTCTGTTTCATCAAAAACAATAGCGCAAGAAATTATAACCGTGTTGTGATGATGACTACTACCAACAATTGGGACAAAAGGCATGTTGTACAAATTCATTCGGTAAGTGCTATCAAACAAGATGACATCACCAAATGATCGATAATCCTCTCGAGATTGAGCATCCGACCAGAATAGGTGGGTCAGATGACCATCCTTGTCCTTTTTAAAATCAAAGAAAAAATCTGGATCTGCTTCTGCCAATTCCTTTAATTTCTGTAGCACGCTTTTTGCATCACCCTCAGCAATTTTGGTTATCCTATCACCATTATAGAAGTTGTATGCATCTTTCCTTGTGTATGGTAGGTTTCCATGACCACCATGTTCTGCTTCTATGAGATTAATGGCTTCATACTTCCTTAAACCAGTCCTTTGCATAAACAACAACCGTGTTTTGTGATCGTCTGGAATTTTCCGATGCGACCTCAGAAGATTACTCTCTGCCCTGGTAGATGCCAATTTATGGTTATGGTTGTCAATGAAATTGTAGACATACCATTTGCCACTTCGAGGATCCAACTTCACTTTGAGAAAAGCGGGACAACCAACGTGCTTACTTGGTCGAGTTGCTCTAATTTTGGGCTCTACGTGCCTTTTGAATCCTGCAAATGAACAACAAAACTTGCGGAATGCAAGTAAGCCATCCGGGTTGTACTTGAGGACATCCTTTCGCACACTGAAACCTTTTCTTTTAGCATAATGAAGATAAAACTGATAACCTTCTTCCTCTGATGAGAACTGTGTAGACACGACCTCTTTGTACTCTTGTAAGGATTCTTCATCACATGTATATTCGGAGTTGTTACATTCGTTTGCCTCGTCCTGGTAATGAGAAAAAACATTTCTTCATATTAGAGAAATATGAGATGTCTTTAGAAAAACATTTAATAATTGATATTATACCTCATCAGAAGCATAGAATGTCGAAGCATTTTGCTTTGCATTGTTATGTGAGCACACCTCACTTGAATCATACCAGTCACTTGAATCCTATAACAGAATACATACACAATGCACTAACTTATTCAAAAGCATTAATGCTTATTCAAGTTTGTAACAGTCAAGAAAAAACGTTTGAAAATCGAAACCACTACCAGTTCAATAATTGTCATAGCACAACCTCATATGTAAGGTCCTTTTTATGGGCAACAACATATTGACCAAAAATCAAACACCATTACCAAATCAGTAACAAATCGAGCAATACGAAAATGGAGCTTACCCCAGCAGCAGAAGTAACAGTTGAGCCAGTTCGATGGTAAAACACAGCCCAAACAAACAGCAGATGTAACAATTTTAATTTGTACTTTGTTGCAACAATGTCAAATTCAGAACTATTTGATTGAATATATGTAAAACACTTACATGGGTACTGGACTCCATTGGCTAAAAGGGAGCCACGAGGACGGGTCAATAGGGCTTCAGAAGGCGGAACAGGAGAGAGCAATTAAGTAGTCCTGATCGTAGATGCTGGCGGAGAGGAAGGAAGATCAAGCCAGAAGAAGAACCCTAGCGTCGGCGAGGAACAAATGACGATACTGATGAATCCTTCTATTCGATTCTGGTATTGATTTACAATTCATTCTTTCTAATTTCATTTTGGCAAGAGACGATTTCCAATTCCTGAAAATATTCCGTTGATTGTATCGGTTTCCATTCAAAATGGAGAGTTTAATTAAGTCAAAGAAATTTACTTAGCTGTTAAATGTTGAAAAAGACAATATTGACCTCCTCAAATGAACGGCTCTGATTGAGTATGTACGGTAATAAGGGATGTACAGAATTTTAGGATTTACGCTAGAATTATTCTAATTCATTATATTTTTGCTAATGAAATCAATTAATTATTCATGGTTAATTAAGGTAATGCACAAAGAACACGCGTAATTATAACTCCTTTTGATCTCTTACTACAGTACAGACGTTATATCACGTTACCTATTTGAGACAGAAAGATGAGTCTAGACTCCAGACAATTTAAACAAGCTAATTAAATCAGTCAAAATATTTCCAAACAAACAAAAAAGAAAGGGTTACACTAAAAAATATATGAATGAATGAAATGAAGTAAAGAAGTGTGTAATGTGGTATAACTAATAAGAAACAAACAGAGCTATATATATATCTGAGCATGGCTAAAATAATATGCATAGTACATCCCATTTCGTACTATGCATATAGATATAGGTCAATAAATTGAGATTTAAGTTGCTCAATAAATTCTTCATATGAAAATATTGTAGGAAATCAAATTTCATGATTTTTAGAGCTTTCTTGCTATTTTTTAAATATTTTTTAAAAACAGTCCAGATTTAATACTACAAAAAATGTCATTTCTGGACTGTTTTTAAAAAATATTTAAAAAATAGCAAGAAAGCTCTAAAAATTGCAAAATTTTATTTCCTACAAGATTTTTATATGAATAATTTATTGAGCAACTTAAATATCAATTTAATGATCAAATTAAATATAAATTACCGCATAGTACGAAATGGAATGTACTATGCATATTATTTTAGCCATGCTCTGTATATCTTGTCCTTCAGTATATCAACTTCAAAAAAAAATAGTGAGCTATATATATCTTGTCGTTATAAACTTATAAATCTGCATTATTACTTTTGATTGGATGCCACTAATGAGAACCGTGGTCTCAAAAAGATTCTCATCTAAGATTTGCGGATCAACTCAGAAAAGGAATTAATGTAGTGTGAAAGCATGCAATAGATGTTTAAATTGTATGGAATTGATGTAGTGTGAGATCTTTTTAAATGATTCATCATTTGATCCAATAGTTAGTAATTAATCCATGATCATGTACTCATTCATTTAAAAAATCTTACCCATTAAAATGCAGTAACAGAAAGCCATCAACGCAAGAGAATCTCTTATTAGAGAAGTAAACCAATTTGGCTAGTTATTGATTATAAATATTAGGTTCAAAATAATTAGCCTTTAACCAAAAAAATAGGACAAACAAAATAATATATATAATACTACGAAGTTATTTAAAATTATACAACAACAATTATTAGAAAATTCTATTTGAAATCAGTATAACTAAAAGCAGAATTCCCAGCAACTGAAATGGTACCAAACAAACTGTAATTTGATCACTGAATAAAAATGAAAATCTATAGGTTACATACAACACTACAACCTCAAGGTCAAATCAATCTTGGGCTCCTCTTCAATCTCTATCACCTTCTCGCCTCTGCCGCCGGTCCCACTGCCTCCTATTCCGTGACACGTCAACTCTATTCCTGCTCCCGGTTGCACCGGCTGCTCAAACCGTGGTGCATGACCTCCCATGACTGGAACTCTTGGCCAAGCATTTGCATCATGATACGGCATGAACCTTGCAAACCCACCTGCATGCCGAGGCATGAACATTGACCGGTGCCACTCTCCATGATTAACATTGTATGGTTTGTGCATGGCGGCATGCCGGTTTAAACCAAGTGGTCCACCATGGACCATGCTTGGTGTAGGAAATCTAATAGAGCCAGTCAAGCCTGGTCGAGCATAGTAGCTTTCTATTCCGGTACAGGTAGGATCTGCCGTAACTTGCTTTGCAAGTCGCTCGCGCTTGTGGGCATTTTGGTGTCCCCCAAGGGCTTGAGAACTGGTGAATACACGCGAGCAGTAACGACATGAGAAAGTCTTTTGACCTGCCGATTCAGGTGGTGGAGAGGCCGAAGGAGTCGGCGTTGTTGCCAGAACGACTTCCCCGACTGATCCTAGTAAATCGAGTTCTAGAACTGGAGGTGCAATGGCACCTTTTTGAGTCTCCTTTTGCTTCTGTTGCTCCTCTTCTGTTGTGTACTTTTTGTCATCTCTCTCATGCTCAGTTTTGAGAGAGAGTGTTGATGCCTCTGTGATTGTGTTGGCTTCCATTGTGGAACTTATTGAGAGCTAGCGACAGAGAGAGGGGGAAGAGAGAGAGAGAGAGAGAGAAGCGAGTTAGAGTTTGAGTTTGAGGGACTGTGATGAAGAATTTATACAAGGAGAGAGATAAGAGCGACAGCGAAGAACCCTTGTCTCTGTTGTCTGGCGGTTTAAATTTGTAAAGTAGAAAGATTTTAGGTTTTTGAAAAGGATAGTCCGACAATATGGATTTATCTCTGCCTTTCTTTCTCAATTTGTCCTTCTCTCTTTTATTTAAGGCATGCTATATATGTAAGATTTAGCAAAAATTAAGGAGAAGTATATATACATGGAATATGATTGCGGAGGTAAATAGTTTAAGTTACTATATCAAAGCATTTATTTGCAGATATACATGCATGACGTATCAATGTATGAATGACAGCATGCGTTAGGAGAGCTTAATTTGTCTTATTTCCTTTTTTTCTGTTCTCACCTAGATTTGGAGTTTGAACTCTTTACTAGATCCAGTTCAAATTTCAAATTTCAAATTACAGCTTTTCTGATGATATATGTATTTCGAAATTAATACGAACATTAATTAGGCACCTGATTTTTTTTATCAAAGTGGTATCAGGCACCTGCTGTAAATTAATATCGGTGATTCAGTGATTTATGTAATTAAGTGCCGAAGTTCAAATCAACTCTTGAAGGTGAGGAACCATTGATAAATTAACACATTGCTGCAAGTAATGTTGATATGATATGAAGCATGGAGTTATATATATACATGACGATAATTAATAATTTAATATCCTCACCTGATGCATCTTAGTATCATATATTTACAACAACAAAAAATATTAAAAAGTATATATTTAGAATCGTAATAATTACTTCCTTTATTGGTATTGGCTCTAAATTAAACTAAGGTGAAATTTAAATGACTACTTGAAAATAACAATGAAATATCTTGTTGCTTAATCCGAATGCAACTTTTAATAAGTTTTTCCTTATTTTTTTTCTTCATGGTTTATTGATAAAGTCAAATCCACACTCTGGTCCTATTCTGTGGGACAAGGACCTAGTTTTCAATATCATTAATTGTAATAAAACTTACACTAATTATGAAATAAAAGCCATTTTTTGGATCATATTTTAGCCATTTATGTAAATCAACGAAGCAATACTAAACCGAAACATAAGAGTCAGACCATATTATAGGCGTATATATATGTAAATAAACGAAATAATACTAAAGTTTTACCAAGGGGTCCATTCCCATTATTTGTGAATAAAGGCTACTCCACAAATAACTGAGTTACTGTAGCAGGAAGTCTATTATATCTTGGAGCTGGTACAGGAAGTCTACGTTAATAATAAGTCATCGATCTTTTACTGGCATGCCCCCGTTTTCGGACAGCTGCTTTGCACTGTCATTTTTACAGTTCAAGCTTCCGTAAAAAAAATTATAGCACAGTACAACATTTTCCTGTGTTGGCGAGCCAACACAAATAACCAGCCAAATCTTATGAAAATAAAATAAAATATAAATCTTATGAAAATAAAATTCAATATAAATTTTATTTTTAGCCTGTACCAATTTGTTTGCAACAAAAACTTTGTTATAGCTGTTTTTCTACAACATTGTCCATGATTGTCAACAAATTGCGTTTTGAACGTTTTGCGTTTCGTTTTGCTGGGACGCAACGTTAAACGCAAGAAATTTTTGTTGTTATCAGTTAAATGCAACGTAAACACAAATGGTCATTTTCGTTGCGTTTATTTCGTCTTACGTTTAGAATTCGACGAGTCTGAAATAATTTGAAGTGCAGAATAGAAATAGAGGTATTCTGTAGAGACTTAAATAATTTTGCAGATAGAGATGGACAGATGGCTAAGAATGATTTTTGCATTAACATACACATGAGAGAATATATTCTCAATCAATGATTAAATACAACATAAAAATATTATTTTATGATCCAAACTCAATCACAATCATTTGTTCTTGCAAAAGTGACCCGATTTGACGAACTTTTCTAATTTTAGAATCTGTGTGATATAAAATGGATACGACGTGAATTTTATGATGAGTTTTGTATCGAATTCCATCATATAACAAAGAGGGCTTCTTTAATGAACAAAATAATGAACGGTTGAGCTTCAATCTTGTGTTTGAATTGATTTGATCGGAAAAGAAGTGCGTAAAACGCAGGAGGATATTTGTGTGATCGTCTCGTGCGTTTAACCGTGCTAATCATGTCACTTCTATGCCAGTATGTCCATCATTTGTTTGTTCTGCTAATGTTATCTTCTCTACTGGTATAGTCCCAATCTTCAAATTTCAAATGGTATGGTTTCTTTTACATTGATACCCCAAGTTTTCAGTTTCAGCCTTCCACATCCACATGGTTGATGCAGTTTTGTTATTCACTGTTGGGTTTGCGACCATGTCTTAAGTATCAATATTTTACAAAATCTCTGATTTTATTTAAAAAAAATATCCTTCTTCATGCTATCCCTGTAGTCAACTAGATATTCCATTAAAGAACACAACCGCCTACTAGAAGTTTGATATTCAAAAATGGCTAAGAATTGATGAGATATATTGAAACAGAAGATAAGTTATGTACAGAGCCGTAAGGCCAGCAATAAACAACATGAATCATCCAGTCAAACTTTAATGACTTAAAACAAATAAAGATAATTAAATGAACTATGAAATTTGAACATTGATCTAGCAAGGAAAAATGAAACGTAATGGCCAGGATTAAGCGTCTAAAATTTAGCAAATAACCACACATTTATTTAAAGGGAAAAAGAAAAAAATATTACTTTTTGGTGCTGCTCTGAGATGCATTGTTTTTGGGACCAGGAATCTGCTCTACTGGTTTAGAGGAAGAGGAAGAATTAGTCGATTTACTTTTCTCGTGTACAATTTCTTTCACAGCCTCCTCTATTGCATCTAACAGTTCCATAACCTTTTGTTCTTCTTTGGTCTTTTTCATGTTCTTCACTTCCATGTCCTGCATTTGTAAATCCAAAAGACATAAGAGGACAGATCAAAATATTAAGGGTAATTGCCAGTGTACCCATCTAAATATTTGAGATAAGCTAATTTATCCATCAAAACAACAAAATAGGCATTTAAATCCAAAAGACATAAGAGGACAAATCAAAATATTAAGGGTAATTGCCCATGTACCCATCAAGATATTTGAAATAGCCAATTTACCAATCAAAACAACAAAATAGCCATTTTCCTCCACTGAAACTCAACATTCTTGATGGGTGATATAAATGTATAGGAGTTGTATCAACAAAATAGCCATTTTTCCATCCACAATCGTCCTTTTGTGGAGTTGTATAAGAAACTTGCTGATGCCAAATACTTCGAATTAGCACAAGGATCATAATAACATATTATTTTGCTCATCCACTGGTTGTCTCTTATCATTAGATTTGTAATGGTGTTTTTAAATGGCAGAATGGCATGTCAAATGAGATGTACAACACCACACAAAATGTATAGGAGGAAAGGAATTTACTTCTTTATTCTAACTTGTGTTTGGTTTATAATGAGAGCCTCAACATATGCAGGAAGTTCGATGGGTGGAGATGTTTTCCCGGGCTCCACTCTCTGATCATATGCTTCGGTTCAACAGCATCCCTCAGGTAATTTTTTATCTGTGCTTACTGAAAATTTAATCATATCATTAAGTCACTACCCAATAGTTCTTTTTTTTTAATTGTAAGTAAAAATGCATACAACAACAACAAAGCTTTTTGTTCCAAACAAGTTAGAGTAGGCTAAAAATAAAGTCCATATTGAATTTCATTTCTATAAATTGGCTGAAATTTTACGTTGGCTCGTCAAGCCTATCACAACCTTCTTCATTTCTGAACTTGAGATCGACTATGTAAAACATAGGCGGAGTTTTAAACATGCATAAACAACACAATGTTTTCCAGTGCACCGAGAGCTCTCAAATCTTGAGGAAGAAGAAAGACAAGATAAGAAAGTTTATGGGCAGTTTCCTCTTTTAATTTTGAACATATCTGCAAAACCGTCCAAATTTTTGCGTCTGCAGGGATATTCTCTGACTTTTTTGTTCTTTTATCAACAAATTATTGTGTCCGTAAGAATTTTTCTCTAGCTCCTTTGTCCCATGGGTGGCAAATCCTTGCGTCCGCAAGGAAGTTCTTACATCCGCAAGAATTTGCTCTAGACCCTCTGTCCAAGGGCAGCAAATCCTTGTGTCCGCAAGAATTTGCCACCTTGGTTCATTTTGCATGTCTTAGTGTCTTAAGTCGCGATTAGCGCCCGTCTGTTCCTGAATCTCTTGTACCTGCATTAAGATTAGACAAACAAGGAATTACCACGAACTTGCATGCTTTTAACCTACTTAAAACTTGAAAGTCGTAAATATTGATTGAATTTGCATACAGAACCTCGTGTTTTCACACATATAGAATTGGTCTATCATTTATTTTAAGAGTGTATGCAACTTTTTACATAGGTTCTTTTTATTTTTAGAAATTTGTATGTTTCGTAGGACGCAAGCTTTATCTTTTTGTTATGTTGTGCACTTGACAGACATTCCAAAAAAAATTAAATGTTTTCAATGTTTCTTATGTTTAACTAAACACAAACATAAATGGAAAAAAATTTGTTAAACGTGACGTAAGACGCAAGAAAATTTTCTTAAATTCGTAAAACACGACGTAAAACGCAAGAGGACATTTGCATGATCGTCATGCTTTTGACAGCTCTACACACCTGCCGGATTGACAATTACTACACACTTTGTGAGCTGTGACACAATGAAATTGGTTCGACTCGTTTCTGGGAATAAAATGTCGATCTAATAATAATATTTTTATTTATTAATTATCAAGTTTTATCGTTGCAATACAATGACATTGACACGTATATGCCAGCACCTCTTATATTGTAATCTTTCACGACCAATGTTAGGCCCAGAATGGAATTAAGGGCTAGGAAGATTGGGCCGATTTTTTTCAGCCCCTTTTAATAGGGTTTGTAAACCGCCAGATTTTATCCTTCTCGCGTTTTCTTCTAGTACAACTGTACAATTACCACACGCTTGTTCCGTTTGCAGATTCTAGGGTTTTGAGCGCGCCGCCGAGAGACGACATCAGACAGTAGCGAAGATGGTATGCGCAGTGCGCTTCCCCCCTCCTCTCTCCTTCGCACAATTTGTTGAATTCACTAATCTGATGATTTATATTTGATTTTGTTTTCCAAAACGAAAAACTACAGCCGTCGCACAAGACATTTAGGATTAAGAAGAAGCTAGCAAAGAAGATGAGGCAGAATCGCCCCATCCCCCACTGGATCCGCATGCGCACAGATAACACCATCAGGTAGTATCTCGATCTGGTTTTCGCTTTAATTTATTACCTTTGGATGATAGTTTTTGTGGAATTGAACTTTGCATCATCATGTTGCAAGGTTTTCTCCTATAGTATTCGAGAATTGTTCAATTGTGACTTGTGTGATCATTCGTTGCCAGCTTGAGTATTAGTATACCTACATAGTAAAGCTATTATGTTATGTTGATTTCCACATCATAAAGCACATGGCTCCAGATTTATCAATTTTCAGTATGCTCAAATGAGCTGCAACGATTGTCGCTAGTTCTTTTTGTAGATGTCTTATTACTTTGGTTTTGTTTCAGGTACAATGCTAAGCGCAGGCATTGGCGCCGCACCAAGCTCGGATTTTAAGGTGACTGTTGGATTGAAACCATTAGGTCTAGATTTGGAGTTCATTGTAGTCTCTGGTCAACTTCCTGTTTAGAACAATAGTTAGTATCTTTTAATTTTTCTTGATCCCTCATGAGTCATGAGACATGCTGTATTGTATCTTATAGCTTTTGCCTACCAAGATTTATCTTCAGTTTTAAAACATGGTAATTTTTCATTTTGGTAGATTATTCTGCTTTTATTTTTTTCTTGTTTCTTGACCCTGTTAGGACCTAATGCCCTTTGGTGTTTATTTAGTTTTGGTTCTTTCAGGTAATTTATCTATTGCTTCTTGATGGAAACATCTTGTGATTAGGTTGATAGGTGCATTTTTTAATATATTATATAAAGTAAGATTTCAAAAGATGTTATCATGTTATTCTAGTAATTCTATTAAATATAGTGTATGTATTTTGTAAGTATGCTTGTTGGTTGATGGAACTTCTAGGACTGGACAAATAACTCGCGACTCTTGACTTGCTCACAACTCGCTCGAATAATAGTTCAGATAAACTCGTTTAGATTCAACTCGAGTCAAATCTAGTTCGAGTTGTTCAGCTCGAAAACTATTCGAGTTCGAGTCAGGTATGATTCGTTCAGTGACTCGAAGACTCGGCTCGTATATGATACTTTGTATATGGGTCTTTCAAATTTAGTAAGCATATTATCTAGTTTAAGCTATTTGAGTCTTTCGAATTGAATTGTTATTTTAGTTTAAGTTTATTATGAGTTGTTATTGAGCTGATATATGAGTTAAGTTATTTGAGTTGTTAATTTGAACTTAATTGAGCAATTTGAGTTATTTAAATTATAAAAGAAATTTTTTAAATGAGCTGAATACGAGTTACGAGTTGGCTCGAATAAAATTCGAGTTGAGTACGAGTTGGCATTTGAACTCGAATGATACTTGATTACCCGAGTTAGTTCAATTCGAATAACTAGCAAGTTGAATTTGAATTTGGATTAGCTCGCTCGAATTTGACTCGATGAACAACTATAGACACATCTTCAAAAAATGTTCACGTGAAGGTAGGTTGTTGCATTTTTAGTCTTGGTTAGAATTCACGTTTGTGGTTGCCGAGGTGCATTTTATCAAAGCATCCAGGTTGATTTGCTAAAACAAATTTGCACAATTTTGCATTTCATTTATCCTATTATTCATTGTACTCATAGTATGTGAAGAAAATCCAATATAAGATCGACAGTTACAATTATTAAACGATCATCTTGGCATTTTATGCTCTCAACTGACAGTAATTTTGTTTCTTTCAGACGTGCCAAAAAGGAAGTGATAATTGCATCGATGAAAAAAATAACAAGAAGAGGCCAGTAAAACTATTCGGTTTTGGGAAATTACGCATTCAAGGTCCTTGTATTAATTGTAGAAAACAATTTTTTTTGGAGAATTATGCATTCAAGGTTTTTGTACTGCTGAAAACAGTTTTGTTTGTCCATATATAAATTGCAAAAGTATGTAACCGTTGAAAAAACTGCGTGAACTTCTAGTTCAAAGCTGAAGTCGAAACTTGTTCATAAAATGAGCTTCTCTAAAAAATAATGCAGACAATAATAGATCAAAAAGATACTGACACAGATCTATCATTTCAAGGTTGGAACAACAACAGTCACCTCTTAAGGCAATGGTCACTAACCATTACTACAATTTCTATCATTTTCTCTCAAAAGTATAAATACTACAAAATCTGAAGCCCAAGATACTTGATCACACAATCACATAGAAGTTTTTACACATTTGTCCAGAGATAAAGTTCCCCACCTCCAGCACATGCAAGGTGACCCTCTCTATAAGGATGGGTTGCGAACCGGCAAGGTACCTTTGTCATGTACTCACTTTGGAGAGGTGTTGTGATGTTATCCTCCGTTGAAATTACATCTACTGCTTTTTGCATGCTACCTATGAATATGCAAGAGTCATTCCAACCCCATACGGCCCTGTAAGAAAAAGCAAAGTGAGGATGTTTCAAACAGAATCAGCTTAGTGTATGAATTATTCAATTGTACCCTCTGGTTTCTGTAGAATTATACGAAACTGATCACATTTATTCGGGGCATTTACTAGAGCTTTGGATGGGAAATTAATCAAAGGTTTATTATTAAACCAATTTGTTTCATAAGTTCAGGTAAATAAGCAAATAAGAGAGACTAAAATTGAAATGGAATTCAACAATATCAGTGCCAATTTCACATCACAGTATACCTATGGCTGTAGCTCTGGTCTGGCAGCAAGCTGCCAAAATTCATATCAACAACAAGATACAGCTCATGGTTGATTCCAAATAATTCCTATCAACCGCAAGATACAACTCATGGTTGATTCCAAATTTTTCCATTTACTTTTACATGGAGTTGATTAGCACCAACGCATACCTGAAAGATAATAACCAAGGTCCAGTCTGATTGGCATGCTTTATTATAGATAAATCTTCATAATGAGGGCCGCTAAGAATGCAAATTGTGTCATCAATACTGCAAAGAAAAAGAAACAAATTGAATTGTGATAGGTAACAGAATTATTGTAAAAGCAGAGAACAAGCAGTACTGGAGTATTCTACCACATATATAAACTATGAAAAATCAAATCTTTATAGGTTTGCATATCAACTATTGTTGGGATGATTATTTTCTGCAGATTATACCCAATATCCATCAGCATTTGACAATTTCATCCACAACCACAATTAATCCCAAACAAATTTGGTTTAATTACAAAAAGTAATTATGACCTCTAGACACTAAATTACAGTTATTTCACTCGAGTGAAAAAAAAAACATATTGCAAACGTACCTTGTTGAAACTATACCATCCCCAGTTGGTGAGAAATAGGCTGATTGCACAGCTCTATTGTGTGCTACTTCCTTTATAGACTTTGGCCGGTTTTTATGTATATATCTCAAGTCCCATATTCGCACAAATTTATCCACTGAACTAGTGACAATCAAATTCGAATTATCCGGGTGAAAATCAATGGATCTAACCCCATATTTGTGCACTTTCCAGTCATTGACAACTTTACCAGCTCTTTCATCAAAAAATTTTACCTAAATCAATGTGTAAAGTAGATCATGCAATTTTATTATTTTAATTTCAGCATATTGCTAATGACCCCCGAATGATTCCAGCTTAAGATAAAAGTATAAATGTAAAATCACCCATTATAAGTACATGCAAAAGAAATTTACCATTATAAGTATTGGCAAAGAACACTGTTTTAGAAGGAGAAAAAATTATCATGATCATAAAATCTATAATGCAACCAGTTTTAGATTTCTAACTCACTTAGACCTAATGTTGAACAAAGTTAATTTTTCCTCTTATCCAATCACTCTTTCTGATTCATTCATGACATTTCTATGAAAATAACCTTTCCGATAACAATACTAAAACTGGAAATGGTATTGTATAACAATGAAGAGAGTAAGTTCCTCGAGAAAAGACAAGTTTTAGATAGAGTGAGCATCAGTTATTACAGCATTGTTTGGGATGTAAAGCTAGCATGAGCTTAAGTTCACCATGGTAGTTTCCGAGTTAACCACAAAAGTAATTAGACTGGCTTCAAATGACAAATCCAAACTGTTCAGACCAATCCACATCATGAATAATCCATTTACATGCCAATTCATTTAGTATAAACCATTAAGGTCAATAAATTATAATAAAATTAAAAATAAATGCTTCAAAACTAACTTTTAAAACCTCATTTATTTTATATTGATTTTATACCAAATAAAATTTTACAAATATCATATATAATGCATCACTTGTCAAGTAGCTCACTGTCAAAATGATTTGGATTCTTTGTCCGGGCAGATCCAATAGAATTTTGTGATTAAGCCCTTTACTCTTCTTGCAACTAAAAGAACACACAAATGTCCTCTGATATGAGGATGAGAACCATACTAATGATTTAATATTTATATCCCCTGAATTAGCCACATAAAAGCAGTAAAAATGGCTGCCTAACCTTGCCCATCTCGCCCAGAACGAGAGAACAGTGATCATGCGGCGATTGAGAGAGAGAGACAATATGGATAATTTGGATGAGTGGATAATATCAAACATTTCTTTTTCAATGTCCATCAGACAGAGATCTCCATCATAGCATGAACTGTAAATCTGCATTCAAAATTGAGCATGTTATCAATATCATTCGGTATTAAGCTGGTAGTAGAGTAGTAACATATCAATTATCAGCATTTTTTGTTTCTATTTTCATGGCTTGTGGTGCTTGATTGTGGCACTTAGCACCTGACATGGTGACACCTTGAGAGCAAACAAAAAGGATCATTATAACTTTGAATGAAAACATTGGACTTGTCTGTGAGCATACTATTTGGATGTTGTGTAATTAAACCATAATATATTTTTCTATTACATAGTACTCAAAGTACACCTCATTTGGTAGAGAGACATGGGTAAGGATGATAAAATCAGGAATCAGGCCACTCTATTGGAGATGGAAAAATTATCACCAACTGAGATATCCAAAGCTGAAGAAAACTTAATCTTAGCATAAGCAATACATAACCAACAGAATAAAATCTATCAATTCCTAATCTACTGTACATGGCATTAACCCAAAGCAGCCTGAAAAATAACCTGATATCACCAGTAAAACAAACAAGTATGACTTAGAATGAATTTGTTAAGATCAGAAACTCACTAACCAAATTAATGAAGCTGAGAATTAATTGCAACTGAACAAAAGAAATTAATAAAATGTAAACAGGACCCTCCAAGACACAATATTAACCCGAACTCAAATGCTACAAGTCTCCCAAAATAAACTGGCTAGAACAACCCAAAGGCTGATATTGACCCAAATCCAATTTGACTTGAATAGAACACCACATACACCCTTCCATTGTAGCAAGGGATTACAATCGTTATAAAGAGGATTTGTGACAGTAAAGAAGACAACAAACATTTCATCAATGACATACCTTTCTGACAGATGAAGGATGAACTGAAATCCCAGAAACTGAACTTCTATGAGGGAAAAAAACATAAACCCCATTTGAAATCCCTTCTCCATGTTCTGTGTTAAGATCCGCATCCCAAATACCCAAATAACCTTCCCTATTCCCTGATATAACAATCGATCTATCCAAAACAGGCAAAAACCTTACAGTGGTGATCCAACCTCCCACAAGCTTTCTTACATTTTCTTTTTTTAATCCCAACTCGACTCTTGCATCCAAACCCAAGTCAACCTCTTTTGCAATATTTCCGAGTTCCCTCCTCTCTCCAGCCCAACGAGTGGCCTCGATCAGAGGCTGGTATGAGCAAGAATCTGCAAATGTATCTGCGAAAGAAAACTGACC
>CAXKVX010000277.1:0-26574 GCA_964058865.1 Eleocharis quinqueflora | reverse complement strand
AAAAACAGCATGCTGCACGGTAAATTTAAATTTTTGATTAGTATTCAAATTTATGTAAATTAAGTTATATAATATCAGACTTTCTAAATCAAATTTGAACCGTCTGTAACTTACAGCATAAAAAATCTGAGCAAATCGTAACTGCTGCGCAGCAGAAGATAAGCTTCCTCAGTTAACAGTCACGGTCGCTGTGTTTGTCGCAACTCGCACGTGCCTATTTCAGCTGTGCAGGTGCACAGTGCACAGGTGTAGCACATAAAATTATCAAATTGGGTTTGAACGATGCCGAAACTCGTAAAAACAGAAACTCTGTGAAAGCTGGTGCCAAACTGAAAAGAGTGTGATTCACGAGTTAGCGTGATTGCTGGATTCCTGTCGCCGCATTATACTGTTATTGTTATACAAGCGACATGAATAATAATTTATCTGCTATAAATAATAAAATATCTTATCAAGTAAATTGCATAATAGAGTAATTAATATAAAAAATAATGTACTTAAATTGTAGGGAAATTTTGTAAAATGCCACTCTAAAACTTGAAAACTGTCAAAATGTCATTCGGAATTCAGTAATTCTGTTAATGCCATTAAAACTCAAAACATATTTTAATTATGTCATTGTAACCCTTTAATCTCAATTAAAAAATCTCAATCTTTGTAAATGGCAAGAATACCCCTGTGCCACTCCATAACAGATCCTAACCAGATCGACGACAGACTAATAGATCGACACAGACCCAAACCGGATTCGAGGTCACTCAATCTCAAAACCAGTATCGCCACTCCATAACACTCGACTTTGGCACTCGGGTTCACTCAGTCTCGAGGTCATCGTCGTTGCGCCGCCGCCTCCCTCCGCCACGTCGCTTCGCTACCTTCCTCGGCTTTGTCGACTCAGTCTCGAGGTCATAGTCTCCACTCATAGATTTTACACTCCTCCGCCACCTCCCTCCGCAACCTCCCTCCGCAACCTCCCTTCGCAACCTTCCTCGGCTTTGTCTCCAGGTTATAGTCTCCGCTCGATAAATTTACTCGATAGATTTTACGCATTGTCTCCACTCGATCGTTCGCCTTTTGGTAGCTCCACTCGATACTGAGAATGGTGACTGTATACTGATAGAAATAATGCCATTGACTGTATACTGGTAGCTCCACTCGAAATTGATTTTACAGTCGATTATTGTCTCCACTCGATTTTACAGTCGATTATTGTCTCCTTCTCTGTTTGCCTTTCTGGTATTATTTGTCTTTGGCATTATTTGTTCGATTTTTTGCCTTTCTGGTATCTCCACTCGACATTGAGATTTTGTTTCCCTTTCATGAAATTTGAAGCTGCATAAGCCTTTTTGGTATCACATCTAATTGTAGTCCGTGCATAAGCCTTTCTGATATCACATGAAATTTAACATCTTATGTAGTGGCACAAATTTAAACCTTTCAAGCATAAGCCTATCTGGTAGCTTATGTAGTCCCTGCATAAGCCTTTCAAGCATAAGATTTCATACCAAATATCAAATTTGAAGCTATGATCTGTTTTCAGGAACCAAGATATCATGGCAGTTAGAATTGATACGAAATGTAGTGGCACAGATGCGACAGTACCATGCACTCCAATTCAACCAACCCCGGCTATTGAAATTGGTAGTCATAGTCATGCGAGGAGCACTCAAGAAGGATTCTTTCAGTTTGACGCCGAGGCGGAAGCTGATGGTTATGTGGCTTTGCACGATGAGTTCATGTATTATTCGGATGTTGACGAACATGCCGAGGAGGTTAATGTAGCACAAGAGGTAAATGTTGATTCCAATTCTATTGAGCCGAGTAGTTATGAGGAACCATCTGTAGAGGGCATGGCTCCGAATGAAAGAGAATTTATTCTTGATACTGAAAATCCCAAGATAGAGGCTGGTGCGTTATTTGTCGATGTTTATGCCTTTAGAAAGACATTACGGCATTTTGCTATCAAAAATGAGTTCGAAGTTGTTACAGTTAAGACCGATAAGAAGAGGTTCATAGGAAAATGCAAAAATCCTAGTTGTCCTTGGAGAGTTCATGCTTCTGTTATCAGAGAAAGCAATGTTTTCAAGGTAATTATGCATAATTTACTCAATTCTCAAGTATATTTGTTATCCTATAAACAAACCAATATGTACTAACAGAACTCATGTAATTGCAGGTGAAGGTGCTACCACATGAGCACACTTGTCCATCAACTACAATGGTTGATGGTAAGATGGCTTCTAAGTCCTGGGTTTCAGATAGAGTGACCAATTGGATGAAACAGAATCCATCGGCTGGAGCCAAAGACGTAAAAAACAAGTTAGAAGAAGAGTGCCATGTGAAGGTGAGCTACAACAAGGCTTGGTCTGGTAGAGAAGCTGCTCTTAATCAAATTCATGGGTCGTGGGAAGGGAGCTTTGAAATCTTATATCGTTATAAGCGAGAATTGGAGAAGAGATGTCCTGGAAGCATTGTTGAGATAGATGTTGATAGAGTTGGCAACAAGATACGGTTTAAGAGGGTATTCGTGGCACTTAAGCCATGCATAGATGGGTTTTTACATGGTTGTAGACCATATCTAGGCGTTGACTCGACCCATTTGACAGGTACGAGTAACAATTCCCAATTTTGGTCAATTTTGCTACAAGATTGTCCTAAATTGCTAATTCCTTTTAAAAGTGAATAAATTGCAAGAAAGTACAAGGGACAGTTTGCAGCTGTTGTTAGTATTGATGGGCACAATTGGTTATACCCTGTTGCATATGGAGCGTTCGACTTGGAGACCACGAATAATTGGGAGTGGTTTCTAACTCAACTTAGACAAGCTATAGGGTCTCCTTTGGGATTGACAATCTCTTCAGATGCGGGGAAAGGACTAGAAGTCGCTATCCCAAGTGTTTTTTCAGAAGCCGAGCATAGAGAGTGCATGAGGCATCTGATGAAAAATTTAAAAAAGAAATTTCATGGTAATCTCTAAACCATTTTACTGTAACAAATACAAGTACCACATGAGTAGCTAAAATAGTGCATCTTTATGCAGGTGATGTCTACGATTCATATATGTATTCTGCATCAAAGGCATACTCAATGGAGACGTGTCAGAGCCATTTGGATAAGTTGCCACCCAATGTAATTGACTACTTGAAGAGGAACCACAAGGTTGCATGGTGCAGGAGTCAATTTTCCGAGATCAGTAAAGTCAACTACGTGAACAACAACATATCCGAGTGTTTTAACGCTTGGATAAAAGGATTCAAAGGTTTGCACTTAGTTGATCTCCTTGACCAGATTAGGCAGCTACTGTTGGAAAATTTTAACATAAGGAGGTCAATCGTCAGTAAATTCAATGGTGTAATTGTTCCAAGTGTTATGAAAGAGTTGACTGAATCAAGTAGGAAATGTGGTAGGCCTAAAATTGTTAGAGGGGGCAATGATTATGGTGAAGTCAGTGGCGTAGACATGTCGGGTAATATTTGGAGACATGTAGTGGAGTTAGATACAAAACAGTGCAGCTGTAGAGAGTGGCAGATTACCGACAAACCTTGCATGCATGCCGTTGCATTCATTTGCTCACTTAGAGGTGCAAACATGGAAGATTTTGTGCGCGAGTACTACTCGGTTGCTCGATTCAAAGTGGCTTATGCAGGTAGAATTCCAGCAATGCCTGACAAATCAAGGTGGAAAAAGGTTAATCTTCAAGCGCAAGTACTCCCACCAGTGGCTAAGAGACCTCTAGGTAGGCCCAGAAAGGAGAGAATACATGGATGTCTCGAGCCGGGTGCGAGAAGACAACAATGCAAGAGATGCAAACAATTCGGGCATCAACAGAGATCTTGCAAAGTTGGTGAGTCGGATAATCCAAGACCTCCGAAAGAGGCCAACAAAAGGTTATTTAGTTCTGTTTCAACATGTTATTTAGTGCTCTTTCAACATGTTATGTAAATTTTCCATTCTGTTATTTAACATTTATAGGACGAGAAGTAATGGTGCATATGGTTCATCAGCTCCTCATGATGGTGCATCTGGTTCAATTTGAACATGATCATAGCTGCTATATCAGCAAACAAGGAAGATGGCGCTCAATTTTTTGGTTGCATGTTATGTCTGCTAGAATTAAGTTGTAACTGAACTTATGCGTTTGAACTTTTGGTGCAGATGCAAATTTCTGAACTTATGTTCTAATTTCTCTCTATATGAACTTATGCAAATTTACAGCTGGTGCAGATGTGTACCATGCCTTTATGTCTTTATCTGAACTTATGTATACCACGCCTCTATATAAACCAGTACTATGCCATGACCATGTCTCAGCTCAAAACCTATTAACATTTATTCCTCAACAAACAATACAATAAGCATGCAATAAGTATTTGAGAGATATACCACCGATGTTGGGCAGTTGCACTTACCCGGTTTTGATATGTAGGGTACAGAAAACCAATTTGAGTATGTGATGCAACAATATTACAATCTATGAAAATATGTAGGGTAGACTTGAAATTGATTGAGTTCTGACGCATGAGCACATTCAAGCATTCAAGGACAACACTAGCTAATTCAATATTACAAGCCTATATGTGGCTCACAATGAAATTCAATGAAATTTAATAGCTGGTGTAAAGAAGTACACATTTCGTAAATCAGTATTACAAAGCATGAAATTCAATATTACTAAAGACTAAATTACCACATATAATAATAACAAGTGGTAATAATACAAAGCATGAAATTCAATAGAACAAAGCATGAAATTACACTCCACATATACTAATGACTAAATTACATGCCTAGCATCATTCCGTAAATCACCACACAAACTCCAATTACAAAAATAAGCTTGTAGTTGTCCTTCTTGATATCACCGATCTCATTCTTCAAATCACAGATTTTTTTCCTTTAGTGATTCCATTTCATTCTTCAAAAATCCAACCATTCGTGAGTGCTCGTTTTTCAATTGTACGATCTCATGTTCTAATAGATCATTTATCGCATTGCTTTGCGTTCCAAATACACCGATGTTGCAAAGATAGACATCGTAATCTTTCTCCCACTTCCAAAATCGACAATTATTCTACAATTTTGAACAAATAAATTCTATTAGTACCATTTTACAAAGGTTCAATTGTTTCTTTAAGTCATTGAAATTACATGTTGGCAATTATTTCTATTAGATAAACATATTCCAAACCATGGAACAGATAATTGTAACTCATCAATTATAAGCAATGCAATTTCAGCTGGTACAATAGATATATGCACTTATTGTCTCATCTAAAATGGTAGTAAAGGATAAGACAGTTGCAGTCCTTTTCCATAAAATTGTTTTGATATATCTTGATGTTAAAGCCTCCAACACCCTTAATCAGCAGAACTTTACAAAAATGAATAAGACAATCGATTATTGTCTTCACTGGTCTTCACTTGTTTTCACTGGCTGGTAAACCACTTCACATAAAATTCAGTCTTGGTAACTCAGTGCAAACCAAAAAATAATTGCCAAAAAATTCACTTACAATCTTGTGATTGTCGCATTTGTAAAAAGATTTTCCCGGGTTTGCATCTGTGGTGCTCACAAACCACTTCACATAAATTCCACAGTATGGACATTCGACGAGCGGCAACTTCCTAAATTCTGACAGCAACCCACTTGAAGACACTGATTGCGAATTGCTGTAGTGCTTCGGACCAAGCTGAGGTCGATTCATGCTTCTAAAACAAACAAACAAATAATTAACAAATCAATCGAACCTCAAACAAACAAATAAGAAAATTGTAAAATTGTATCATCGATAAATTAGTGGATACGTTCGATTCAGCAGAACCTTTTCTATTGATTCAGCACAAACAACTGTTCTCACAACCTTTTGTATCGAGTGGAGCACAAACAGTTGTTCTCACATGCTAATTGAAGACTATCGAATATTTTGATTGATTCAACAGAACAACCTAACTGACCTGGTTTTTGATTGATCAGACGCTGAACCCTGTTGGCGCTGTAGAGTGGAGGGAATACGGCTGGCGAAGCAAAGAAATCGCCACCACGAAGAACCCCTAACCTTGGTCCGATTGATTAGTGTTATCGAGTGGCCGAGTGTCAGATTCGAATCGATCTGTTCTCTTTGGGTTTGGGTGTTGCAGGGCGGAGGGAAGAACCCCTAACCTAGGGGTGTCGAGTGTTATGGAGTGCCAGATACGATCGATTCCAATCGATCTGGTTTGGGTCTGTCGTCGATCTGGTTAGGATCTGTTATAGAGTGGCACAGGGGTATTCTTGCCATTTACAAAGATTGAGATTTTTTAATTGAGATTAAAGGGTTACAATAGCATAATTAAAATATGTTTTGAGTTTTAATGGCATTAACACAATTACTGAATTCTGAGTGGCATTTTGACAGTTTCCAAGTTTTAGAGTGACATTTTACAAAATTTTCCTAAATTGTATAAATGAAGTCAATCTATATATCAGTTCTCAATGATATATAATATATAGTTAACAAATAATACAATGTTAATTTTGGATACAGATTAGTTTGTACTTTACTTTGTTATTTGTTGTTACTATGATATCTTGAATAATATTGAAAATTAGTGAAACTTCAGTTTTGGAAATAAAATGAAAAAAAAACACTACAAAGAATAGCTTTAGTGATGGTTTCGTTATTCTCTGTACTTCTTTTTTTAACCTTGCCGCGTGAAAATCATTTTTTTGTTACTTCGATTTTTATAAAAGAGAATCTAAACTATCTTTTTATACATGAAAATTATGAATTTCAGTTAAATTATTTGACTAGCCATTACTTATTACCTCTCTGCTCTGCTACTACACAGCCAGTCCAACGGATTGGCCGGATCGGATTTTTATGGGTTCAATTTTTGTAGGCCGGCCACAATCCGTCTTAGACTCTTAGGCTCATGGGTCGGCGGACCGGCATGTTCGGAACGGAATGGTCCGGATTGGGTTAAAGATTTTTTTTATTTTTTTAGAAATTTTTAGAAATTTTATTTTTTTAAATTTAATGGGTTATTCCCGAGTTGGGACTTATTTTGCACGGATTTGGACAAGTTTCGACGGGTTTTGGCAGGTTTCGACGGGTTTGGGACGAGTTTTGGACGGATTTGAGACGGGTTGACGGGTCGGGTCGGTCCAGGCCGGATTTGAGTCGGATTTTTCCAAAAAGAAATAACAACAACCCGTCTTTGGCCCTCAATATTTTTGAACGAATCCGCACGAGTTGGACCTCGGATCGAACCGGATTGCGGTCTCAGATTTCCCGAACCGAGTCGGATCGGTCGAGTTTTATCAAATCTCTATACACAGTTCACAATAATGAAAAAGCGCGAAATTCAAATTTCAAGTTTAAGTTCAACAACAATTTTAATTAAGAAGATAGACATAATATGTTTAACAACTCTTACCTGAAAATTAAAAATTTATGCAGGTTTAGACGTTTCAGCTTGCTCGTAAAGTTGTAATTTGAAACTTTGAACTCTTTTAAGTTCTGAATTAATCTATTGTTTGATAGGATTCTGCACATCTTATATTTTCTTATATATAGTTCAGGAATTTTCTAGATTTTTTCCATTGGAGAACACGTGGACATGTAATAGCAAGTCACTCTAAAAGCTACTTTTTTTACACAACCTTTTTGGAAGGGAATGATTGGGGAACAGATTTTGACATTTTTGCAAGAACAATAAAATAATGATATCAATGTACAACTTTTTATATTTAGAAAAAGAGTGTTGATTCAATTTATAATAAAAAAAAACGATAATAAAGTTTACAACTATTGTTATTATTTAGTAATAAATATAAGTATTGTTAAATAATAATTACTATTTATTTTTCATGTCACATCACATGACAAGCTAAAGTTCAAAACATGAAACGATAAAATGAAAAAATAAATATGCTGAAAACGACGGCCTGAAGCAAGTTGATATACCGTGCGAAACTTTGGCACTCATCGTGTTCACACACTGTTTCTATTGAAAAACAATTACGAGAAAATTTGGTTTTTACTGATAAACGAATTATGGGTAAAACCAATATGGGTAAAACCAGTAAGATCGGGTCGGATTTTGAATCGTTTGGCGCGAGTAATTTTCGGATCACATACGTATCCGATTCGGCGAGATCGTATGACCTTTTAGATCGTCACGAGCCTGCAACTTTCGTATTACGAGTTGCGTCTGGTGAGATTTGGTCGGACAGCGTCAACCTTTTTTAGATAACGGATCAGGTTGAACTATATTGGGTCGGATTTTGAATCAGCAACATCCTTTTTTCATGTTTTAAGTCGGGTCGAATGATATCATGTTCCGTCAATTTGGGATTCGAATACTCATGCGTCGTTATAGCTCGGGTTATGATTCGTGTAAGTATTGGTCAGATCAGATTTTGAGTTCTTAAGTGTCATTTTGGCTTCTGTTAAGAATCAAATTCATATTAGTTTGATTTCATCAAAATATTATATCAAATCGAATTTGGATCGAATTAGATCAGTCGTGTTTTTCGAATCGGATTTAATTATGCCACCTCTACTCCTAAAACTTACCACTATAATTGAAGAAACAAAAATAAAATTATATTTCTACGAAATTAATATATGATATAAAATATTTTATTTTGATGAATGTTCCAAATCTGAAAATGTGGTATCATTATAAATAATTGTTGGTTAAATTGACAAATGGAGACGTCTGAAACGGATACCATAATAGTTAGAGGTGGCAAGTCGGACGGGTTCGGGTCGAACCGGATCGGGTCAGGTTAATTTGACTGTTTATAATAGTCGAGTTGGGATCGGGTCGAGTTTCAGATCGTCATGTGTCGACAACTTTCGGGTCATGGGTCGGGTCGGGCTAGGTCAGGTCGGGTCGTGTCAGTCTTTTTCGGGTGACGGATCGGGTTGGGCGAGACCGGGTCGGGTTTCAAGTCGGACTGCATCGACAACTTTCGGGTCTTGGATCGGGTTCGAGTCGGGTTGCACCGACAAATTTCAAGTATTATTTTGTGTTTTAAGTTCGATCTGATAAGATCGGGTCGCGTTATTGAATTGTGTTAGTAAATCTTGACATTCTCTGGTGTTAATTTGTTAGTAAAATTAGATTATGATGTGAGCAAAGATAGAATTAGGTCAAATTACAGGTTGTATCAGGTCAAGTTGGGTCGGGTTCGGTCCTCATGTGTCGTTCAATTTCGGGTTACGGGTCGTCTCGGGCTAGGGTCATTATGTGTCACGCCATCTCGAGTTATGAGTCGTCTCAGGTCAGGTCAGGCTTAAGTCGCTCTTGTGTCGCTTCGTCTCGGATTACGGATCATCTCGGGTCGGTCGGGTTCAGGTCGGGCGGGTTTCTCAGGTCGGGTCGGGTTCTGCCACCTCTAATAATAGTTTTGATGAATTGATAATGTCCCGTAGATATCAATATTGATACCGACATCGATGTTATTGTGCACATTTAGTTGAGTTATTATGCATTTTATTTGAGTTATTATACATACTAATTCATGTTAATTTTGTATTGAAAAAATTATTATGCATGTTAATAAAATAATGTGCATAATAATTCAAATAGAATGCATAACTATTTCAGTACCAAAATAACATGTATAATAAATTAAATAATATACATAATAATTCAACTAAATATACATAATAATATTAATATCCATAATTGTATCAATATTAATATCTGCGTACGAAAACACTGATAGCTCGGGATTGTTTTTTCGCGAAAGTGGAAAGGGGATTGCAGCCCTTCACAGCTCCACTTATGCGAGTTAATTGAATAATTGAATAATCTAGGTGGACATCTGTTTTCCTTTTTCCCCTGTTCTTCTGTTTACTTTTTCTGTTTTTCACACGTGTAAATATGTACATGTCACTGCCTTTGCACAATCTGCAATAGGCCTATTTAATGAAATTTGAGGACGCGATTCTCATTTTTTTATAAAAAAATAAATAAAAAATTGTCTGAACTCAATTTCTGACTTCTGTCAGTTTTATCCACTTCAGGCTTCAGTTTAATGCAGAAAACTAATAATTTTGTAAAACGTTGAACCGATATTTAAGACATTCAAGACATGATTTTTTAGTTTTCAAATACTTAATCTCGATTTTGCATTCTAGTAATCAATATATATCAGTAATGTCTTGCCAAAGTTAAGATAAACTTCCTGTTTTGGTGGCGAGTAGGGACATGCTCGTTCAGATCTGACCGGTCAATCTAAACAGACGGTCTTAATTTGATGAGAATGACATGTATTATGATATTTTAGAATCGTAAGATGAAATTTGAACGGTTAAGATTTAATCGAGTAAGAACGACGATTAGAATCGACGAGTCAGCATATTTCATTCCCTTGTGTTTGGAATCTAGAGCAGATATCCAGGTTTCACGAATTTGCGTGCTCCTTTGACTTGCACAGTGTATGTGCTCCGATAGCTCATTTTCTATGTACTCGTTAATTTGAACCGTCCGATTGAATTTGAACGGAACTGACTTTATATTATAAACTTTTTTTAATCATATAATTGACGATTGCAGATAGCCCCATAAAAAAAAATGCGTGCAGAATACGATTCCTGATCCATGGAGGCACGCAGCATGTCTGATATCTCCCCTGGGAAGTGGGAACCCATCATGAATTCATGACAAATAAAATGGGCCTAATATAATCCTACCCATGGGCCATACCTACTATTACGGGCTAAAATTTCATGACTACTAAAGACTAATTGATTTGTACCAACTACAATTGCTATTTTGTTGGGCCTTCCGTGTAATTTTGGTAAGGCAATTTAATTAAAAGGGATAAGCAGTAGCCGGTAGATAGTAAATGTGTGTTATGCGGAGAGATTGAAAGTATTAATCATCTAATTTTGCACTGTACAGCTAGGAGATTTTGGGAAAAAATAAATGAGAGTTTAGCAAGGGATAAAAAATTAAAACTTGGAAACTATGTGGATACAATTCTTATCTTTTAAGCAAACTGAGTTTATTAAATGGGGAACTATACTAGCGGCAGTTGTATGGATTATGTAGAACGAGAGTAATATAATAGTATTTAATAATGGGATGGTTAAAAATACTTATACAATAACTAACAATATATTAAGCTTAATATATTATTGGACAAGGAATCAAAGTGAAGTGGTTCATTTTTTCAAGCAGCAGCCGGAGTCGACTATGGCTCAGTTGGCAGCTAGGACAGAGGAAGATGCAGAAGATGAGAATTTGCTAGGATCATTCAGTGATGATAAATGAGATTAGGGAATTAGAGTTTTCAGCTAGTTTTATGATGTTATGCTGCTTATTTTGTAATGAACTGATGGTTGATGTTTCATTTTGATACTTAGGGATGGGAGTAAAGAGCAAGATGATTTGGGTTTATTTTGGGAATTAGTCTTTAGTTTACTTTTGCTAGTCTGTCACGTCAGTATAGATTTCCTATGCTGCTTAGTACACTTCTGGTGTATAAATTAAGTACCTTTGTAACTTTCTTTTTTAATGTAAGCAGGCACTCCATTGTGGGGGAGCTATTTTTCAAAAAAAAAAAATTGGTAGGAAAAAAAAGAGCAAGTGAAGGAAAGGTAAAAAAAGTAAGGTAAATTTATACTTCAATTTGGAAGGTAACAAATTATATGCGTTTGAGGAAATATTTAATTTCGGAGGTTCTAATTCATTTCTTTCATATATAACTCTAATTTTGTAATCTAACCTTCTCTCTCCTATCCTCTCAAATTTGAGTTTGGAGCACATCATTTAGTGTGCGTTCCATATTTAATTTGGGGAGGAAAGGAAGGAGAACCAACTGAAAGTTTTAGTGCTAAAGGAAAAGAGTTCCAGAATTAAATTTATTCTTTCAAACAATAAATTTTGTTATTCTTTAAATTGCAATGTAAATTTTTCCTTCATTTCTTTTTCTTTTTCTTTTTCTTTCTCTTCTTTCCTTTCTCTTTAACCAATCCAAATTCCGACCGACATATCGTGTTCTGGATTTTTATTATTAACTACATCGGAAAAGCCTTAACAGATTGCAAATTAAAAAACAAATAAAACATGCACAAATGTGATTATTAACCGTAAAAGAAATGGTTGATCAAAGTTAACTTTTGTTACGGTATGATATATCGTTTATATATATTTTTCTTACAGCACTGACAGCAGATTCCCATTTTTTTCAACAAAAAAAAGAAAAAAAGTGTGCTGGTCCCTCTCAATGTCTCGCTAATGATAATACAAACAGATTCTCATGTCTGGAGCAGATAGACATGCCGATTTAACGAATTTCAGATGCTCATTTGACTTGCACAATGCTCAACGCAAGCGGCAAATGAACTTGCATAGCATGACAGTGAACGATTTTGATATCTGCTGTTAATTTTGGAGAAAAATAAGATCTTGTTTTTCCGTTCCGGTGTTAGTATTCCATCTCGCAAATAAATTTTATAATGATTTTGACTCCGTACATCAAATCGGCGCGGTCTGTTTCAATGTCAATAGTAGAATAATAGCTGTTTTTCTCCATAATAACAACAGATAATGACTTGACAGAGAACGTTTTTCATGGATTCATGCTTCTTTAGTTATATCTATATGAAATGATAGCTGATCTGCACATTAAATTTTAATTTTTGACTTATATCGAAATTTGTGCAAGCTAAACTTTATAATATCAAATCCTTCTGAATTAAATCCGGGCCGTTCGTAACCTATAGCGCAGAAAATTTGGACCGTTTATTTCTGCTACGCGGCAGAAGAACTGCTTCCACCTGGCCACCTCCTATTCTCCCGAAATCGTATCTTCTGCGGATTTTTTTTCTCCGCAGAGAATAGAATTCGATATGAACCGTCAGATTAAATATCAACACTCGACCGCCAACAAATGATTCAGAGAGAATTTTTATGCTGTTAATCTAGACCATTGATCTTTAATGCAATGACTGTGATCAAAAGTTTTCAGAGAACTTTTTATTCCGCAAAGTATTTCGTTTCCTATTCTCCCAAGTCCCAACACTGGAATAAATTGAATAAATCAAAATAATGCAAAGTAAGTAGTAACAATGAATTGGGCTCAAAATGGCTACAACAGGCATATTATTACGGGCTGAAATTCTATGACAAATAGAAACTACATGAGGCTGAAATTATGTTTATTCGGTTGGGATTTTACTTTTAGTAATTGTACCCACTTAACAATGAAATTATAATTTACAACTAGGCCTGTCAGCGAACAAATTTTTGGCATTGTATCGTTTCGTTTCGTCACCACAAAACTATCAACGAACGGATATTTTGTTTCGTTCTTAGAACAGAACGATGGACGAAAAAATCGCGTTATAAACGCAACAGATGACTAAATAATGTTGTATCGTTTCGTCAGTTTCGTTATTTTGTTCTATATTCTACGAGTGTAGAATACTCTACATTGTAGAGAATTAAAAGCCTTATAAACGAAGAGATTAGAGGGTAGAAAACCCTAGATCCTTCCGTCGTTTCATTTCTGCTTCTGCTCTCTCTCTCTAAAGCTTCTCCTCTCTATCTCTCTCTTGCCCGATGCTCCCGTGGCATACTGTCAGAGGCCTATCGGCTGAAGGACAGTCGCCCGTCACCATGTGCGATGTGGCCAAGCCATCTCTGTCCCCTTTGTTAAGGCTTTCATCATTTAATCTCCTTGTTTTTCCCAAACCCTAGCTTGATTTGGCCATGAGATTGACTATATGTCGCCTCGTCTCCAAAGATCCAGTGGACTCGGTGAAGTTTAGTAGGCTAAAAGGCTGGAAAAAGGTTATCAGTTCCCGAAACTAGATTTCTGTTGAGACTAGTGACAAGATCGTTGGGTCTCTTGACCTCCAAACAGATCCATGGCTCTATTATATATGCCTCTGTTGAGCGCAAAGAAAAATGGCAGAAAGAAAAACAAAGGAACACGGAGAGAGAGAAAAAGAAAAGATAGAGAGAGAAGTAGAGTAGAAAAGGACTCAGGTGTTAGCAAACAAGCAATTTTAAGGTATTTGGTCTTTTGTTATTAAGCAAGCAACTTTTCTGTTTATTTTTGTTTCTTTAACTCATTTTTTCCGATTTGCATGTAGGTTTCGAGCTAGTTTCTAATTCGGTAAAGTATGGATGATGATATGGATTATGATCATGAGCTGTCGTCAGATGAGTATGAGGTACTTTCTTATATTGTTTGGTTTATATGTTTGATTATTTACTTGCTTACATTGATACTCTTTTTGTTTGTTTGGTTTAGTAGGCCACCTACTGGTGCATCAAGTAGTGTCAGCCAGATAAGGGCTGGATTAAAAAATCATTTGCTTGGCAAGAAGAACTCTGAACCTTTGAAATCAGAGATTGATGCATATTTGGATGATCTACATGATGATGCCAGCTTGGAGGAACAATTTGATATCCTAGCATGATGGAAACTAAAAGCCCCTAGATATCCTATGCTGGCTAGGCTAACCAGAGATATCTTGGTTGTACCGATATCGACAGTGGCATCAGAGTCAACATTCAGCACTAGTGGAAGAACATTGTCACCAATTAGAAGCTCACTGAATGATGAGAGCATTGAAGCACTCATATGTGCTCAAGACTGGTTGCGTGCATCGATCACTGGTAAGCTCTATTAAACCCTACTTCATTTATAACTTGTGAACTGACTAATTAAACCTTGTTGTGTTTACTTGCAGATAACGGTGGAGAATGTGGTGATCCACTATGGTCCAGTGATCCAGTGGACTCTGATGAAGTGATCCAGCCACTTGCTTGATGTCAAGTGAGGTATATTTAAGCTTGACCTTTTGATGCTAACAAGGCTTGATGTCTTATTTGGTTTTTTGGCTAGTGTTATTGCTTGTTAGTAGGTTAGTAGTGTAAGAAATAGCCTAGAATGCAGCTTTATCAGTTCATCTCCTTGGCTCCTTAAAACTGGAGCAGTGATTCTTCTGTGATGATTTATGAGTTTTAAATTTTTTCCTTTTTAGCCTGTGGTTGAGATTGTTAACTGAGAAGATAGTTTTAGTTCTAGGTTGAGCTTGGGTTTGTGATCTGGTATTCTGATTCAGGTCTAGATTGAGTTATTGGTTACAAAATATGTTAGGAATTATGACTGAGATTGGTAACTGCTTGGGATGCATGTTGTAACTTTAAATTCATATCTGTGTTGTATTTGTGATTTTGTGTTGGTTAGCTTGGAATGCATGTTGTAACTTTGAACTCTGCTCGATTGTTAACGATAAAAAAATTTCAACGTTTAACAGTTTTAATTGTTTCAACTTAACGAAACGATCAACGCCAACAAAATTTGTTCCGTCAACAGAACGTAACGATTAATACCAATCACATTGGCTAAACAGAACAAATAACGAAATTAATTACTATCGTGACTGTTTAGAACGTTTGACAGGCCTATTTATAACTTACAAGTTACAAGAATTTCTGTCAAATTTCAAGCAACTTAAATGACGATTTTGTTTCCGTAAAATATCGTCAAATATCTAATACTTAGAATTTCAAATTATCTAACGCGCGATAGATAAGAATAAATTAAATTTTAATGGTATTGACCTCTTATAAACTATTGAACAAACAGTAAGGTGTGGAGCTATGATGATTGTAGCATTGGATTAGGGATCTAGACAAGTAGATATCAGTTAGGATTGTTATCAGATTCAATGAATCCATATATTTTCCTTGGTAATATAATTCATTTTCAATTATAATTCACGAAAAGTTCATGGTCATTCTCACATTTTTTGTTGGCTTATGCTAGCTTTCTAGTTTGACAATTTGCAAAAATATTAGAGAATTAATATTTGATTTGTGAGTTTATGTTTTGTGTAGGTGCGGAGCTACATGAGGTCAGAGGGGCAGCCACTTCTTTTTGGAATTTTTTTTTTTGTAAAAAAATTATGTATATTTAAAAATGGACATCATTTTGCCTCTCCCTAAAAAATAATGATAGATCTTGCCTCTCCTTGACAGAAATTCTGAATCCATTCCTGATTTTGTGCATCATTAAGGATGCGCTCCAGCACACTAATTAAGAAAAGGATGTTAAGGAAGCGGAGGTTAAAACTCGATATTACCTGCTTGAAGAGCTCTGTTGAAGGAAAAACGAAACTTAACCTGAATTAGATTGTTCCATAAAATAAGTTATTTTTATTACCTCCTAAATCAGAGGGTAGATACTAATTTACACAAAATAATCTTGTTCATTAATTCCTTCCTTGAACTGAAACAAATTACCTGCAACTCATTTTTTCTTCCTTCCTAATAATACACTGGATTCTGTTAGACAGTTAGGATTTGTAATTAATGCTAAACAGAATTAATTAGCAACTTACCATTCTTGTACTCTTGTAATTCCCTATAAATATAGGGCCTCTTTGTAAACTTTATACATAAAAGAAATAAAGAAAGCTTTCATCATCTTCCTCTTTCATTTTCCTTTCTGTTCTAAACACGATTACAATTCCTTTTACTTTTCTTCTCTATCATTCTTTCCTCGTACTTTTTTCAGCTGGAGCACAGCCTAAATAGCATAAAATAATGTTAGAAGAGAAAGCATAGAAGTAAGGAAGAAAAATCAAGCAAAAAGAGAAGAAAGCGTGTCAAAACAGGACTGAGCACTTGGATATTTTATTTACATATATATCCGCAACGTGTTATTGTTTTTATGGGCCTTAGCTTCATCATTTTCATGTTAGAAACATTATAATATGCGTGATCTCGACCATCAACGACGGATCACTAACACAAGTCCGAGCAATTTTGTGCGATCCGCATGAGATACTAACACAAGACTGAGCATTTTTTTTTTTCAACTTATAATTTGTTTTTCAAATAAACAATTGGTACTTAAGTTATTCCAATTAAATAAAACAACATTAAATTCTACACAGTTATTGACAAACTAAGTCTTGACACGTTGCGGATCTTATCCTACTATAACTAATAAAAAATCATATGCAACTTAAAAAATATATATATAAATCACATCAGTTTGTGAAAAATTAGTTTTCTCATATTGTAATTGAGTTAACTGAAATTTTTAAAAATTCTCTCTAATAAATTATAAAAATATGCATAATTTTAAAAAACTTTTCTTCGACGAGCTATACAATATGACAAAATTAAATAATTTGAATATACGCTCTTGAAGTTCGACACATTAACAGATTTTTTTCGCGGCACAACTGTAAAAATTCTGAATTTACAAATTAAACAAATAAATTAATATTGGATCTAGAATTTTGGTTAATTCTATTATGAATCAAAATTAACTTAATTGCACTATGTGAAACCAATTTAATTGCACAACTATTGAAGATAATCAATGATCGATTTGTGCTTAATTTATTGTCCACAAATGACTTACTCTACAATTTTTATTTATAACTACAAAATTAAATCTAAATTTGAGAGTTGTAACTTGTAAAGCCATGAGTCGTAAACAAGGACAACTTTTACCGTTGCAAATAAGGATTAGTTCAACAATAGTGGTATTTTGGTGGTTAGAAATAGTATTCAGTATTCACTTTTTGTTATATGAAATGTGATGCAATAGTTCTAACATCATATATTTTTCAAAATTCTTGATCTAATTTTTTTTTTTTTACAAAATTAAATATTATATTGAAATATCGAATCTGTTAATAATATCATCTCATATTGTTGTATAATAGTTACACTATGACATCATATATATAATAGAATTCTGAAGCGACACAAAGGGTGTTGTGTTTAGTCAATAGACTAAAAATCGATTCTTCACATAACATGATCATTATCTTTTTCTGTTCTTGTTCTTGTTATTGTTTTTAAACGACACAAGGGTGAAGATTCAAACGATACTGTTGCGTAACAAACTGTTGGATGTATTTTATTTTAAATTTTAAACTTACTTCAACTTCAAATGGCACATGCGGTTCATAGGTGAAGATTCGAGTTCGAACCATTAAAAAAACAAAAAAGTATACCGCAGTTGGCACTTGCACTCCACTTGAAACAAAAAAGTCGACCGTAATTCTTACTTGTGAATCACATTTTCTTCTCAAAATCCTTCTTCCTTTCTCTTCTAGGCGAACTCTAAAAAAATTTAGGAATTAAACTATTAGTGACACTTGGATCACTTGTACTAGACGTAAATATATATATTATTAACAATTTAAAATCTTGACAAGCGGTTTGCTTAAAGTCTCTGACATGGATGACACACTTGGACATCATACAATTAATCAACAGCAAATTAACGATCTTTTTTTATCCATCGGTCGTAGGCATACTGACATATTCAAATTCAAATCTGAAGATAAATCTAAAAAAATCTCATGATAATAATTTTTACTAAAATTTGAACTCTAGTCTCTATATATCTCTAGTGAAGATCCAATGTTTATAAAGCACATGCTTGCTTGTGAAGGCCGTAATAAATATTTATATTTATTATGTATCTTGGTCCGGCTGCTAGATAAGTCAATGGGCCCAATGACTATGGGAGGGAAACGCACAAATGGAACATAACCATTAACCAAGTAATCATAGTACATTTTATTTATTTATTTTAATAATCAGTAACCAATCAGTGTATCTTCGTCGTATTAGTAAATGTTGGAAAATTCCATCCATTAGTCTCTTAAGTAGTTGAGTGAACCATCAGTATACGCAAATTCAGATTAACTTTAGTACAATATTTTGAACATTTGTCAGAAGTTCAGTGTCGTCTGGAAAATGTTAATGTTTGGTGAGGTTAAAGGTCCCTATCTTAGAATATTTTTACGAGACTCTTAGCGTCTCCAACTCTCAAATCATGATGTGTAGGGGTGGATTTACGTCCGAACATAATTAAGTACTGCATCGAGGTTGAGATTAATTTTGAACATAAATTTATTAAAATTCACTAAAATGTCATTAAAAACTCATTTTTCGCTACATAAATAACTAAAGTACACTAAATTTTGTGTTTTTTGAAAATCAAACATGTGCACTTGTCCGGACTCACCCATAAACAAATCCGCCCCTAATGATGTACTTCTCTGTCACATGAAATAAATTCAATTTATTTAAGTAAATGAAATGTTTTTTCAATTCCCTTCTTAGTTGCGAAATGAGTAATAAAAGTCGAAATTGTTTCGTTTGTTAAAAAAAATGAAATGTGAAACTCTAAGTCTGTTTCTTTATATTAACGAAACGAACACAAAATGACATGTTTTGTTTTTGTTCTTTAGCAAAAGGCAAAGAACTTGAAGAAAACTCTAGCCGCCTCAGTCATTACTCTCTCGTACATTCTCTCTCTTAAAGAAAAACCACCCTCCCCCTCTCGACAAACTATCTTCGACAAAATCCTACATCCACCGCCGCCCTCTCCGTCACTCATAGCCGCTCTACTTCTCTCAACACTAAGAGACATCACACAACCTCAGAATGAAGCAAGCAAGGAATCACTAGATTATAGAATGTTGGAGCAATCTTCTCTCGGTTGTTGCTTTCTTAATTTCGTCTTTTTGCTTCGAGTGCATTATGATAATCCTTAATTGTTATTGTTAATAATATTATCATTATCATAGTCATTATAATTGTTATTATTATTGTTCATGGTCTTTTATTGTTCTTGTTATTATTATATTGTTATTGTTTATGATAATATTTTTGTTATTGTATTTGTTATTGTTGTTCTTGTTCTTTTTATTTTATTGTTATTGTTATTATTACTGTTCTTGTTCTTGTTATCGTTATTGTTCTTGTTCTTGTTCTTGTTCATTTTATTGTTATTGTTATTGTTATTTTTATTGTTATTGTCATTGTTATTGTCATTGTCATTGTTCTTGGTCTTGGTCTTGTTTTTATTTTGTTCTTGTTCCTATATACCAAAAACTACTATTATACACAAGAGAATAGGTGACATTGTGATATGATATTTTGATGGGAAGTGACTTGTCTTGAATTCGAATTCCCTCCATATTTCATTTTCCAATCATTTTTTGGCGATATAACACAAATTATCAGCGATTTTACAATACATAATTATTACATGAAGTATCGAGGCATATAGAAGTTTGTATTCGTTGTTGCTGATACGAGGTATAGATAGGAAAGGGGCGCCAGGACTAGAGATGCATAGTACTAGCGCCGTTTCTGTTTTCAGGGTGTTTTGGTGCTTATGCAATGATATGAGGCATGAGACAGTGACAATGTAATACTTCGTTTTTGTTTTAATGAAAATGGAGTGGTGGGGCTGACCCCACTTGTTTCAAAAAAAAATAGAAGATCGTATTCGTCGGTCAAATTGAATAGAATAATTGAACATGTCACGTCACGTCACGAATACGCTAGGTGGCATATTCGATACACATCCCATCCGCCACTAAGAGCCAGAGTGAGTCAGCTGACCCACTCTAAAAAAAATTCAAAATTTACTATACAATTGAAAAGTTTCCGAAAAATATACTTATAATTTGAATTTTTTTAAAAATTTACATTATTTTGTGCTAGCTTAAAAAAATATTAAATTTTGAACCGATCTAAAAAAATATTCTAAATCCACTTTCCTCCTCTCTCTCGCTATCTGCTACTAATAAAGCGTACAACAACACCGAGCACTTGTCGACTCGGCTGAAGTCTGAAGAGGTTATCTTCCTCTCTCCTTCTCTTCTCTCTTCTTCTCTTCTCTTCTCTTCTCTTCTCTTCTCAACTGCTCGCTTGCATCCCAAATTTCTGCATATAACCTTAATTTATCTTCCTATTCTCCGGGTAATCGTGATTTTCCCTTTTTCACCAAATTGTACTCGGAAATTAAACTGCTGTTCTTTTTATCTGTGAAATAGAATACCGCTATTTGAGTAATAAAAGGAGATCTGTGATTCTTTCTGGAACTGAGCTCCTCCATTTGGAATTTCTTGTGCGTTTGGCTGGAATAGCTGGGATAAGATTATTCCTCACCGGAGGATACTTTAAACCTTGTTCTTTCAATTAATTGGTCTAATGTTCGTTTAAAAACAAAGAACTATTCCGTAAATTATTGCCGGAAGAACACTCGCTCCATGTGAAATTTCGTTAATCATTTTCTGGAATTGCAAAACTTGGTGTTTGTTCTAAAAAATTATGCCTACCTTGTTCTAATTTCGCCTATTCCTGAACATGCTAGCTTGCAATGGCGGCTACTTCAAGATTACCACTCAGCCAGCAAATCCACTGTCACAATGCACTCAACACGAGATCAAAGGAAAGAGAGCTTAGATACAGAGACAATGTTATAAGTTTCAGATATAATAACATTGTCAAAAGGGGGAATAACATGGCAATGCATGCAAGCCCTCCTACAGAGGATGCTGTGGTTATGACAGAACCACTAACAAAGGAGGATCTTGTCGGGTATTTAGCCTCTGGATGCAAGACGAAAGAGAAATGGAGGTAATTTTAATTGCATATGATATATATTTTTTTTTTGTAGCATGAATGGCCTTGCAAAATTACAGAAGTATCATTTATGCCCCCTGGAGTACACAGGTGAGAAAAGGAGAAATAATGAAGACCTGTACTACCCTTCTCTGAAATTGGCCGGAACACAGATGAAAAATTCTCATTATCATTAATTCCTGAAATTCTATTTGGAAATAGTGGTTAGTTGTGTAGTCGAGATGAATTACAGCTTACCTCTGCTGTAAAATATGCTTTTACTTTTGTTGGTGAATTTGAAGCTTCACTTGCCTTTTGAAATGAAATTTGTAGTTATGCAAAACCATATCTTTGTAATAAGGTTGGCCGTTGGGTACTTCTAAGAAACAAAATAACATCCCCCCCCCCCCCCCAAAAAAAAAAAAAAAACGGATTTCTCATTTCAACGTATCTGGCAACATGTTAATGTAAACACCACTTGCAATATAAATATCCTCAAGCAGCTAAGCAGGTCTGCCTTATATTTAATATTGCAATTGTACTCAGTCGATTCAGGTATGCGTTGTAACTGATATTAGGATGCTGAAAAATAGGCATTTTGAGTTAAAATAATTTTGCAGTGTTCTAAATATTTTCTCCAGTTTTACTGTTAGCATCATTACTGTCATTATTTTTTCTTCTTCAGAATTGGAACTGAACATGAGAAGTTTGGTTTTGAAGTGGATACTTTACACCCAATAAAGTATGACCAGATAAAAGATCTACTAAATGGGCTTGCTGAAAGATTTGACTGGGATAAGATCATGGAAGGAGATTATGTTATTGGGCTAAAACAGGTGAATTTAGTTATCATATTAATTGTATTGTTGTTGTACATACTCCTATTAATTTTGGTATCGTGATCCTACTAAAGATGTGTGTATCTCAATAAGTTTCGTAAAAGCTAGTTGGAACTGAAATTCTACAGAAAAGCTTTCCAACGAACAATATAATTTGTTTAAGTGGCGAGTTCCTTTGGTATTTTAGGATGCTTCATATTCGACTTAATACTCTTTTGGGTTTTCTACCCCAAAATCCTTGTTACTAATCCACATAAACTCGGTGCGCATCACATAATTTGCTGAGTGGCTTTTAGTTTGATTTGGGCTTCGGGAGGAAGGTAGATTTTAGATTGAGGGCACATGGATCACTAAAGGACAAAATATTATATCATGAGAACATGTAAAGAACTGGTTGATTTTGCCCCCTTTTTTCTTTTTATTATTGCAAAAACAAGTATGTGTTACTTGTAAATTTATAAACTTTGTGCTTTTTAAAAATATGATAAATAAACCATTTATTTGTTGTTGAAGTCCTTGGCAACTACTATATTGGGAATTTTTTCCCCTTTGACATAGTTTTTTTTTTTCACATAGGACAAACAAAGCATATCATTGGAACCTGGTGGTCAATTCGAGCTTAGTGGTGCACCTGTCGAAACACTTCATCAGACTTGTGCCGAGGTGAATTCACATCTTTACCAGGTAAGCCCTATACATTTGTATGCACTGTTAGTTGGTAATGGTCTAATGGACATATATATGCTTGTAATTTTGCATAGATAGTTTTTGGAGATAGTTAGCAATTTAGTGTTGCTTGACAGGTGAAAGCTGTTGCAGAGGAGATGGGAATTGGCTTTCTTGGAATTGGCTTTCAGCCAAAGTGGGCTCTCAAAGACATCCCTATAATGCCGAAAGTAGTATTTTGTGATTTGCTTTTTTTGTTTAAGCTTTTACAGTATTCATGTGACCTCTTATAGTTATAATTATATTATCATGGTTAACAGAGTAGGTATGACATCATGAAAAATTATATGCCCAAAGTAGGCTCCCTTGGACTTGACATGATGTTTCGTACATGTACTGTTCAGGTACCATTTTATATTCTTTCAATAATCTATCTATCGTTTTGTAAGAAAAACATTTTGAATATCAATAGGACTAACACTTCCAGATTTTTTTCCTAATTAGGTGAATCTTGATTTCAGTTCTGAGTCTGACATGATCAGAAAATTTCGCGCTGGTCTTGCCCTTCAGCCTGTATGTACATTTATTTTTGTTTTTAATGATTCAGTAAAATAATGTCTTATATCCTTATCCTTCCTCTTTCTGTATTTTACAGATAGCTACTGCCATATTTGCTAATTCACCTTTTAAAGAAGGAAAACCAAATGGCTTCCTTAGCATGAGAAGGTATCATTAAGTGGTTTTACTATCCCTTAAATGTTTTTGTCTTTCTCTCAAATTAATATTGATGCAGACTGCAACAAAATTTTGCAGCCATGTGTGGACCGATACAGATAACAATCGAGCTGGCATGCTTCCTTTTGTCTTTGATGATTCTTTTGGGTTTGCTTGACATATTCTCATTTACGATATTTTTTTCTGATCTTTTTTCCAAGGTAAGTAAATATCCAACAAGTACTTCCGTTCATTTTTGCAGATTTGAGCAATATGTGGATTATGCATTAGATGTTCCAATGTACTTTGTGTATCGGAATAAGAGATACGTTAATTGTACTGGCATGTCCTTCAGGGTTAGCTTCTATCTCTCCGTCTCTTTCTTGCCCCCTCCCCCCCCCCCCCCCCCTTCTCGCGCACCTAAACTTATGCAGCTAAAGTTATGGATAATATTAGTTTTTAAACTGAAGCACTGTTAAATTTTGAAATGTGCAGGATTTTATGGCAGGAAAGCTGCCTTCTCTTCCTGGGGAGCTACCTAACCTTAATGATTGGGAGAATCATCTGACTACTATTTTCCCTGAGGTTCTATCATCCTCCCAAAATTTTAATTTATTTTTTCTTTCTTTTTTTGTGAGAGATATTGACGCATGGTAATTCTTCTCTTAAGGTAAGGTTGAAAAGGTACCTTGAAATGAGAGGCGCTGATGGTGGTCCCTGGAGGAGATTATGTGCATTACCAGCCTTTTGGGTATTTTCTTACAGCTCCCTTTTGATTTTGTAGGATAATCAATTTACAATATATTGTGCACGTCTATATGCATTGATTAACTCTAATGTTACCGATTTAGGTGGGGTTGTTGTATGACGAGATTTCACTTCAGAATATTCTAGATATGACGGCTGATTGGACAACAGAAGAAAGAGAGATGTTAAGGAGAAAGGTATCATTTAACTATTCATAACTTCATATAAAGGACTCAGTGCTATGCTGTTTAGCTCTCACTATGTATAACTGCGTACTATTTTGAAAGAAAGGAAATGTAGAAGTGGCAGAGATAAGTTGTCGAAATGTGCATTTGTCTGAATGCTCTTGCTAAGTCAAAATAAGTTGACAAAGAATGGAGCATTTCTCTATCCCAAGTATTAAGAAGCAAAAATATCCGAGCACATGAAACCTTGTGTTGTTACTTAACACATATTGGTTTATCAGGTACCTGTTACTGGACTAAAGACCCCATTCAGGGATGGCTTGTTGAAGCACGTGGCTGAAGATGTTTTGAAATTGGCTAAGGTTTTTTAATTACACTATGATGTTTTGTCACTTCTATTTGCAACTTTTCATTCAGGTTGTATCTTTGAGATAGTTTTCTTGCAATAATTTTTTTATTTGTTTGCACAGGATGGATTGGAGAGAAGAGGCTACAAGGAAACTGGCTTTTTAAGAGAGGTAGCTGAAGTGGTTAGAACAGGTATGAACCTTTTTGTTATATTATTAGTCATAGTTAAATTCTTCAGTTTTAGTGGAAAATCTGATATTCTGGTGTCTTTGAACCAACAACTGGTCCCTTGCCCCCTACTTTCTTTTTCATATGAGCCCTTAATTAGCATGAAGCTTTTGAGCAAGCAACCAAAAAGAATGATTGCATAATCCTAACAAATAAAACATGTATCTGTCTAAAATGGTGCTAACATAAGAAACTGCAATTTGTTTGGGTTTTAAGTTTCAGTTATTTTTGTGACAGGGGTTACACCAGCTGAGAAGCTCCTTGAACTGTATCACGGGAAGTGGGGAGGCAGTGTAGACCCAGTTTTTGAAGAACTGTTATATTGAAAACTGAATACCGTTTTTGTGACTATTCTTAAAAAGGTGTAATCCTTGCTGGAGCCCCCTCCCCCCCCCAAAAGTTATATAATCCTCAGCAAGCAATCTTCGAAATTGTCCAATCAGGCTGCTTTTGCAAAATAATTTCTCGTAGTGTTATACTTCGAAACTTTGGGCGTGGAGTTGTAATATTACCAGTTGTTGTATTAGCATGTTGGAGAGCTAAATCATCTACTTAGGCTCCACTGCTTTACATAATTATATATTAATCGTTTCTGTTGGTCTGGTTTTGGTTTGGCTAAATGTCATAGCGATGAATAAAATGTAAATTATTCTTCATTGTGGGCAATTTACTAATTTAGTATAGATCCGAAGTATAACATCATGGACCATGCTGTTTATATCAATGTATTTGATGCGTTACTAAATGCTTAATTATTAGTGGTGCTCGAGAGAAATGTCGGACAATAGATTAATTACGATAGCAAGGGGAGTGTCCTAACATGAAATTCTTTTTAGATGTGTCTAAGAGATGGTGAGTGTTTAGATGTCATATTTATTTTCGTTTTTGGAATAAACCGCAACGTATCCACTGATCAGGATTTAGGATCAAGCGCTACTAGTTGTTTCATGAAATTGAAACTGTAATATGATTTTAGCTAGGGGTGTAACGTGTCGGGTTGGGTTTTGTATAGTTTGGGTTTTGTATAATTTTTCAACTCGTTAGATTAGATGTCATTAGAATAGCAGTAGTTTTTTAACTCATAATGAATCAATCAAAAAATAAAAATCATCAAAGTCATGTCTTGTTTAGACCGTCGGATTTTGCGAGTTTTGCAAATTATAATATTTCACATTGTTTTCTTTGTGATAACAGAATTAAAAGTAACAATTGACAATAATTTTGGCAACAAGTAAAAACTAGAATTAAAAGTAACAATTGACAATAATTTTGGCAACAAGTAAAAACTAAAATGAAGAATTTTAACAGAAAAAAATACCTATAAGTTTCTAGCGAAGATAAATGGTACTTAAAAAATTGAATATTTTTTATTACTAGTAATATAATAGTCTAAATATAAAAGGTTGGGTGAGGTTTTACTAACGTTTTATTCTACAATT